>JAMPIV010002592.1:0-227474 GCA_024509875.1 Oreohelix idahoensis | reverse complement strand
CAGCTAACGCTAGACGTAATGTTATCTAAACGCACCTGTTCGACCAGAGAAACATTTCTCGGGTCCGCTTTAAGTGTTAGAACGAGCCAAGACGGTTTCTGTGAAAGAAACGGTTCGTTAGCGGCGGGTACCCTCTGTGGTCCCAACAGGGGAATTTCTCTGGTCGCTTTAAAACGTTTGATGACGAGCGGCTGGTACCCTTTGAGGCCAGGGTAACGAGTGTGATCTGTTTCAGGGGAAGATAACAACCCGCGGTAAGTTTTTGGGTTTCGCCCCTTAGACAAGATAGAGCATAATGTTATGCATTTCTCTACCTGGGGAACTTTCGCACGATTTCTTTTGTCTTACTCTAGATTACTTCTTTCGCCGAACTTCTGTAGAAATACGCACGCCAGGTGTTCGGGGGGAGCGTCCCTTGTGATCTATAAGAGTAGACTGGTTTTAATAGACAAAGACATTCGTGAATTTCCTGGCCCGAGATAGACCATTATGGAAATAAGGCAAACTTTAACACAGTACTAGAATGTGTTTGCCTATGTTCTAGTCATTTTTCGGGTTTCAGGAAGACCGACTCGCGAGAGCAGATTCTAGTCAGGCGAAGAACGAAATATTCTCTTCGATCTAGAGGGTTCTGAATACCGCTAGCGTCACGAATCGTCACACCCCGTTCCTGAATCAAAACCCCTTTTTGTCAACGCCAAGTTAAGCTCACGCAGTGCAACGGAGCCAACGCTAAATCTGGAATCGCCAAACGCAGTAGTAGTTCTCTACTCGCCTATTGGATTACCAGCCAGAGCATTGCGGCTTCCAGAATATCAAACCCGCTCAGCATGCCTATAGCAGAATTCCATATCACCCGCCTTTTTTGTGCCTAAACGGGGCACTCAGCAAACCACAGCCAAACCAGTTTAAACAGGATTTACAGCCAAGCGGAGCCTTGCGCCGGATAAGCGCGCCTGGGTCTCTTTGTCCTCAAGTGACTTCTTCTGGTGTATTTCCTGGATACTTAAAACCTCGCACGTATGAGCAGCCATCTATGGACAGAGTTTCAGCCCCACTCACGCTATAAGGGAAGTCACCAACGTTTAGCACCAACAAAGAAAGTTTTGTAGGCTAGTCCCTCACGAAGGATCTACAAGTAATTCACTTCCTGGAGCTAGTACATTTGGTCCCCGAAAAGCAGACAGGCTGTCGCCCAGTTCAATCAGTTGGTCAGCAGGAGATAAACAGCGTCCCCCAGCCCAACTCGCGCCAGTAGGGGGGGGTCACCAACGATAGCGCCTATACAGTGATGTTATTCAGGTTAATTCCATCACCGATGGAGGATATATACGAAAACACCACTTACTGGAGTTACTTCAGCTGGTCTCCGACAACCGAAGGACTGTCACTCGATTATTTATCTCTTTGTGTTCTACAGGTTTTATGAATGGTGATCTGTGTGTGTGGTTGTTGGTGTATATGATTATTGATGAATATTTGATTATTGATGTAATTTTATGTTGTTGTGATGATATGCATTATTTTCATGCTTTTCTTCTTTAATAAATTTTACACATTTATTAATGCGCTGTTCACGACCTTTCCATCCATATTTGTATTTTTAGCTCTTTACTATAATCTCTATGTATGATCAGAGAAAAGAGAGAGAGCAGGAGGTGCTTAGACAGACATAAGTGAGTTGAGGCTTGGAGAGAGAGATCATTTTGGTAAATCTTCTTCCAGGTTGTCTCAAGTCCATCTCCTATTTACACCTTTCTGTGTGTGTAATCTATAACTCTGTCAGTCCACTATCCCTTGTCTATTTCACTACTGTTGTCCAACTCGACAAATACTCTACACTCTAACTCAACCACGACAAAGACCATTCAGAGTAATGACTAAAATATACTTGTTGGTATGCTGAGGAACTTTGAGCACAATTCATCCTGAACGCACTAATCTTCCCTTCTGTTTCTCTGTTGTTATCTCTATGGAGATCACTTTACTCGTTTCTTTAATTACCTTAGGTTTTCTGCCACTGTTTATCTTACAGTATCATTATTGTTGTCTCTAGTTTCTTTGGCATCTGATTAGTTTTTATTATCTCTAATTCGCACGTGTTCACAGTGAAATGAATTATATAGTCTTTTGTGGAGGCAAAATCGGAAAGTTGTGCAGACCGGCAACTAGTTTTGTTCACAATGTTAAAGAAATGATCAATTTTATTTCTGATCTTTCGTAATTAGATATTTATCTAACTATCTATTTTGTTTCTTGAGGATGTGTCTCTAACAATCTAGTACATATTTCTCTAGCAATCTAATTTATTTACGGTACATATTTCTTTTGTTTAGAGTGTATTTAGTAAATTGACTGAGACAAAGATGCAGTACATTCAAAATGATTAAATCGACGTTAAATTTGTATATTCACAAATAACAGATTTAATAATCAATTATGTTTTAACAGTTTAAAAAAATGGAATAATCTTTAACAAAAAAATACCCATCATCGTGTGATGGTAGTTTTATTTAGGTAAGAAGTCATTTGGCAGCTTTTAGGTTTGACTTAGCTGCAATTTGTAGTTTCTTCTCCCGCTGGGGTTTTGGGTTTTGTGCAGATAGGTCACTGGAGTTCTCGCGTCTCTTGTCAAGATTAAAGGCGCAGCACGTTCCAAGTAAGATCATGGAGTAACTGCAAAGCTGGTCCCGCGTCTCTAAGACCCCCTGATGATGATGTCTAGTTAGACGTTAGTCCACTTCTACCTTCACTTTGTTCCAGTGATTAGTACCCTCAACTGGTACCACCAACAACTATGGTAAAAGAATAGAGACAAAACGCTCTCCTGAGTATTGTGTTTTCCGACACATAGTTATGGGTCCCTTTCTCCCTATTCCACCATCCCATCTACCTCAGAATTTACCCTCGATGAGAATCAAGCTTAATCCCTCGCGAGAAAACTTTTTCTTTACATTTAAATTGAATAGCTTTACATTTAAATAAAAAGGTTAATAGCATAGATAGAATATGTGTACACTTACATTTACATTGGTTGAAAAATGTTCACAATATAGATATAAAATATTTTCATTTACATCTTCACTGGTTGAAAAGCTTAAAAGTTTTCATTATTTTAAAGTCAGTAGATTTACATAGACATTTACACTGGTTTGTACTTGTAAATATTATAATTAGAATGTACATCATTTCTTTCATCTTTCCCTCCCTGCTCCATATGGAACTTGGGACTACCTATGCTTTTTGTTCGCTTTAAGAAACAAGCAATAAAGCAGTCACCAGCCCTTGCAGTGGTGGTTCATGAAATCATTATTCTATAGTCTTCTTCTTCGTACCCTCTCAGACGTCCACTTGAATGTTCTCAAAGAAAGCAGTAGTCAGTTTGAGGCTATTTGAATCCCCGTAAAGCTTTTCCACGAAAGGAGCTGGCGTCGGCCATATGCACTTTCTCTGTACCACATATAAGGGGCAACTTTGAAGCAGATGTTCAGCAGTCATTTTATCAGTGCCACAGTTACACTGATCGGTAGTTCCTATCTTTAGCTTGTTGAATAGATGGTATCTCAATCTGTTGTGGCCAGTGCGGAGTCTGAAGATTACCACTTGTTCTCTTCTGTGGAGCTGGTAGTAAGCATCATTCTGTGTGTGCCCTGGATGTTCTACATTCCATTTGTTTCTGTAACTGATTCTGATAAAACTCTTTGCCTCCTCAAAAGTTATGCTTGCATCAGGCTGAGGTAGATGTGAACCTTCTTTTGCCATTCTGTCAGCCTCTTCATTGCCGGCGATGTTACAATGAGATGGGATCCACTGGATCACAACACTTTTGAATCGTTGACAAAGTTTGTGGAGTACTACTCTGAGATCATCCAGGTCTGTATTATTTTGTCTTTTCAACGTTGCAATTACTGACTGTGCATCAGTAAAGAAAGCAACTTGTCTCTCTGCCGTTTCTTCTGTCAATATAACCTCTGCTGCAGTTTTCAAGGCCTCTGCCTCTGCTCTGAAGTTGCTGGAGAATCGTCCTGTCGCCACTGACAACCTTTTTTCTGCACCAGTGCTTAAGGTCAGAAAGACACCCCCACCTCCATTTTCTGTTGCATTTGTTGCTGATCCATCTGTGTATGCATGGGTCCAGGTGTTGCGTGGATAATGTTTCTCTATGTATTTTGTCGCTATGGATTTTCTATCTGTTGCAGTTTGGCTCTTTTTACTTTCAATTCCAGGAATGTTTTCTATCATTTTAGGGAAACGATTTTGTTCCCAAACTGGAAGCTTGTGTGCAGTGTAGATGGGTTTAACAGTGGATATTTCATCTATGGATACTGCTCTCATTTGTGGTTTGGTTGATTCTACAAAATTACTTCGTTTGAGTCTTTGCCTTCTAAGAGCATTTATTCTATGGCACATTGGGTGGTCTGTTAGTCTTTTGAATTTTTCGGCCTGTTGTTGAGCCCTGCAGTCTCTTCTATCTGTCATTGGCTGGAGGCATGTAATCTTTTCGAGTTCTTTTATAGGTGTTGACTTCATGCCTCCCGTTATGATTCTCATTGCTTGATTTTGGAGCTAATTTTATCGAAGTTTGTCTTAGCTTGTTGCCCATCTGCCATGCCACACTGGAATAGACCTCTTTCACGTGTTCTTGGAGGTCGTTATTTTAACATTAATTTCCCACTTTGACTCTGTGCTTTAGATTCCTCAGATTTCCGGTGTCTTTGTTAAATGGTAAAGTTTATTCTGGGCTCTGAAGTCCTCAAAATTGCTTAAACAATGGTCCGCTTCCGATATAAGAATCTTGATTCTAGGCTCTGGCAAGGTCTGGTTGTCGTCTTGGCAAGCAATTCTCACAGTGAACTATACTTGCAAATAGCGTCAGATTATATTCACTGTCTTCCCCCGCATTTGTTTGTTACGAGGCTAAGCAGGGCTCCAATCGTTTTAAACATGCGTGTTTTGTGGGGTAATTCAAAATATTTCTACGTAGGAAAAATTCTGCGCGAAATGCATATATGGAAATAAAATATCCGATTGCCTTCTATGCAAACTCACACACACATCTGTAAACTCATTCGAAAATGTATTTCAGATGTACCATCTTACTTTCCTCTGACACAGGTGGACCGGAAATGATTATGTTATTCATGTCTGTCCAAAATGTGTCGCCCAGACGAGTAATCTCTATATCCCTCACTTGTGCAAACAAAACTGAATGCGAAACTGAGCAGACCCATATGGGTTTTACCTGCGCTAATCTCAGCAATGCTGTGCAGAGCCCATGCAAAAAAAGGAGTGTCAAAGGATTTGAAAAATCAAATATTTGCTTAATACGAGCAGAAAGAAATGTGTCGACCCGGAAATTCCAGGTAATGAGTACGTATAATAATTGAAAATGAGTACTGCCGTAGTGGAGAAGAGATCGAGATGAGGTCGTCCTAATACATCCTGTGACACTCTCAAAGAATGTTCTACTAAATATGTATCGCTGATTTCTGACATTGTCTTTGGGGTTGTCCAAATATGACGTCACGCAGGGAAGAAACAAAAAAAAGGGGGGGGGTCAACAATTTATGACGTGTGGCGATAAGATGAGGGGGATTCGGAAGAATGTAATGTCACACAAACATATACGAGTCACACTCTACTTTCATAAATGATGTTTAGACTTTTATCCACAATAGTTAACTTTTATCCACAATAATTAACTTTTATTCGCAATAGTTAACTATTAGCCGCAATAGTTAACTTTTATCCGCAACAGTTAACAACTCTTTCGTGGACGCCTTATATTAACCTTATAATTCCAGCAGAAATATCAGAAAATTGTTATAACCTTAACTGGTTTAAATTGTTTTTTAAATTATATATTTACTTTGTAAATAATGTAATACCAACCTTAAAAAAATGATATTAAATAAACTGTACTGTGAAAAATTTGATTTAAAAAAAAAAACCACTATCGCGACAACAGCCTGATGAGATCAAAGACATATTCATCAAGTTCAACCAACTGGTGTGAAAGTTTACAATCTGTGTGTGTGTGTGTGAGTGTGTGTGTCTGTGAGCGTGTAGGTGGGGATGGGGAATAAAATGCTGATGCATTTAGTTCAATACGGCAAAGCTCTGTCTCGTGCTGGGACGCAACACATGAAAGGGAAATCTTTGTAAAAGCCTGATTAAGAAAGCACTATTTTACTTAAAATATTATTTTATCTGCACAAGTTAACGCACAGTAAGCTATTTTGCCTGGCTCATCTGCACATAACCGTAATCAGATACAAGACTAAATGCAATTACTTGATGAGAGGCCACAGCTAGTGGTTCTTAAAATACACAGGGAGAAAACAAAGATCATGAGAATAAATGCAGGAAACGACAACAATCATTACAAGATGTAGAATCATACATATACATTGGCTGCATTAAAGACAGCTGAGGTACAGATAATGATATCAAAATAAGAATACAGAAGGCCACTGGAGCGTTCGTTGCATTGGGAAATATGTGGAGATCAAAACAAGTCCAACACAAAAATCAGAATCTTCAATTCGAATGTCAAGTCAGTCCTGTTGTATGGGGGACTCTGAACATTGAGAACAACAAAACAGCTTCAGACTTTCATAAATGGGTAAAAACAAGGTAGAAAATACTGTCATAGGGGAGTTAAGTTTTAGAGACTTCACTATACTAGGTTGAGCTTCGAGAGAAAGGGTAACCAGTTCCCCATCTCGCCGCCTTTGCTCTTCCTAACCCAAGAACAGAGTCAGATATCTACTTAAAGCTGGGCAGACTGTAATGTGACGCCACCGTGTTTCTAACCTGCTAAATATGAACACTTCCAGAGATTCCCACTGTGGTTAAACATGTTGAGAACCCAGCATTGCATACTAAGCTTGGAGGAGTCGCTTGAGCCCGAGACGTAACTCTGGCTTTTACCTGGTTGCCTGCATGCAGGAAGATCTCACTATGGACCTAATGATAGGGAAGGGAAGCCGTGAAGTGGTTCTATGTAGAACGTGACAATTCCTTTGGAGAACCCGGAACCAGAGCTCAGTATTTTAGCTTTGCATATCTGGAGAGTCCCCCATTTGTCTAAAATAGAAGGATTGTAGTGGTATGACAAGATCACTAATGTGGAACTCATGACAGGAACCAGGCAAGTGCCAGAAGAAAAAGACATGAGAAGTAGACGCGTAAGATGGATAGTGTACACACTAAGCAAACCTGCTGATAGCTTTACAAGGCAATCTCTGTTCTGGAATCCAGACGGGAAGAGAGGCAACGGAAGACCAAGGAATATACATAGAAGAGAACTGAAGACAGACATGAATGGTATGGAGAAGATATGGAAAGACCTTGAGCTGATGGCACGTGACAGGAGGTCTTGGCATAAGACATATTCTCCTTGTGAGGCTGAAAGGTGATAATGATGATTGTCGTAAAATACAATCTGTATGTACAACACGCTCACATATACCTCGCCAAATTTCCCCCAATATCTGAGGTTACACCGATCAAGATATATATATATATATATATATATATATATATATATATATATATATATATATATATATATATATATATATATATATATATATATATATATATATATATATACATATATATATATATATATATATATATATATATATATATATATATATATATATATATATATATATATATATATATATATATATATATATATATATATATATATATATAGTTGTTTATAAGACAAAAAAATAACAGGGATAAAATAAGGAAGTTGCGAGAAACGTTGTCCCCTACGCCAGCAATCGTATTAGTCTGGGCAAAGCCTTCACGCAACGAGACTGTAACGTCTCGCTTTCACTAGTGCTTGCTTTTGCTTCCGACCTTGGAAAATAAATATAACATTTTGACAAAACTTAGGCCTAGTTTTCGAGCAAGAGTGTAAGAAGAAAACGGGGAACGAATACGCGAAGGCATAAAAAGTGAGAGAGCAAATGCTACCATTTGACACGCGTTTGAATTTTTTTCTGGCCTCGCGAACCAGAGGAAAACGATAGTGCAAGTCAATGCAGTAGCATGTTGGAAGAAAAACGTTGTCGCACGCCTTGCAGACCCCTGTTCGCTCATCGCGCAGTTCAATATATATAACCACGCTGTTAGACGCGACACAGACCAAAACACACACACAAGTCGTATTACGGGCTAAAAAGTAGTGCTATTGTTACAATATTGTCACGGCAAAGCGTTGTCATTTTTTTTTTGGTGACGTACTACAAATACGGTGTTTCGTTTGAATGAGAACGTTAGACAGGCCTATAATACGATTAACGTGGAACAAGTTTGAAAAAAATATATTAAGAGAGAGGGTGGAATGGAGCATTGGTGGTCGTGTATCTAGTTCGTTGTTTACAGAAATTTGAATTTGAACCAAAAGCAAAGCATATAAGGTTAGATAGTAGGAAAACGATAATAGTAAATATAATGAATAAACGTATAATAATATAAGCACTGTGTGACAGACAGCAACAGGATCAATAATTAGTTATCATAATTTGAAACACTCAATAAATAAAGGAAATATTGACAGAAGACAGATGGACGAACAGACTACTTCTTTCTCAGCTTGACAGATACTGGGGAAGGGTAGGGTGGTCCAAGATTTGAAAATTGAGTGCAGTTTTGAAAATACGGACGCTAGAAGCCAAACAGTCCCGATTGGCTGGAGTATAATATACTAACGGGGAAATAAAACTAGTTCGAAGGTAGTGTTAGACGCCACTTGAGAAATAAATTTTCATCACTAAAGTTGTTTACAAGCAAGATAATAGTACTGCCTTGACTTTGCTGATCTGCACCAGCAAGCGATCTGGAATTGACCATATTATCGCAAATCAAACTTATTAGTGTTAATATTTCTCTGATGTGGTAAGAAAGAAAACATTTATATTATCATTATTATCATTATAACTCCGCCAATGCCGGACCCAAGCCCGGATGAAAAAGGAGGAGGGCGGCCTACATGGAGGCCATAAAAAGGCAGCCCCTCCACCATGCAAAGGCACAACAGGCCAATCACCTGTTTGCTTTAAACCACGATTACTAGCAACACAAGAGAGAAAACTGGACTGATTCTAAAGGCGACGAACTGGAACGGACTACGGAATACGACTTATGGAACTTGGAACACAAGAAGTATAAATGGGAAGGAAGAGGAGCTGGTGGAAGAGATGAGGAAAGCAAAACTAGAAATCCTGGCTATAACGGAAACAAAGAAAAAAGGACAAGGAGTCATGGATCTCGATGGCAACACGCTGCTATACAGTGGTGTACCCATGTCTGAAAGAGCTAAAGGGGGCGTGGGTTGCATTGTGGCCCAAAATCAAAAAGATAGTATCAAGGGATGGAACTTTGTCTCGGAGCGCATTATCGTTGTTAAACTAAAAGAAGGAGAAACCATAGTCAACCTGGTCATAGTGTATGGGCCAAATGAGGATGAGAGAGCAGAGGTCAAGGAGGAATTCTTCGAGCTGCTTCAAAGGACAGTGGGTGACTGCCTAGATGAAGTTATCATGCTCGGAGATTTTAATGCCAGAGTTGGAAATGACCATGCTAGATGGGGTGGAGTTATCGGAAGATATGGAGAAGATACTCTCAATGACAATGGAAAGCGACTCCTTAGATTCTGCAGTGAGCAGAATCTGATCATTACAAACACAAAGTTCTCCCATAAGCGCATACATGCATACACTAGATGTGAACCAACAAAGAATGAGAAGTCAGTGATCGACTATGCCATTGTTCGGAGAAGCTCATTCAAATATGTCCGAGATGCTAGAGTCTGGAGGGGGCCAGAGATTGGAAGCGATCACTACCTGCTAACAATCAAAAGAACAACTGAAAGAGTTGCTCAGCCTAGGAACTGTCCAACATCACGCAAGAAACCAAGTAAACGTGCAGGAGAAATGAGCATTAGTACCTACAAGCTGAGAGAGCCAGAAATCAAGACCAGATATCAGGGGCTTATTGCTGCAGCGGTGAGCAACACAGAAGAACGACCTGATGACTTGGAAACCCTCTGGATTAAATTCAAGGATATCATAAAGACAGCTGCTGCAGAAGCATGCGATGAAGTCCGACTTGGGAACAAGAGAAAGAGGACACCTTGGTGGACAGAGGAAGTCAAAGAGAAAATAAGAGAGAAGAAAATGGCATGGAAACAATACTTAGGAGCTAAAAACACAACAGGACAAATGGAAAAATATAGAGAATATGTGACACTCAGAACAGAAGCAAAGAACAAAGTGCTAGCAGCAAAACAGAAGTCCTGGGAAGAATTTGGAGAAAAGCTAGAAAAAGATGCACAAGAAAACCAGAAATTGTTCTATAAGACCCTAAAGAACATGAGGAAGGAAAAACAATGCCCTCTCAAATTTATAAAGGACAAGCAAGGCAAATTGCTTACTGCCCCGAAGGAAGTAATGGGAAGATGGAAAGAATATTTCTCAGAACTCCTGGATGGTGAGCATGGTGAAGCATCAGAAATGATAAACACTAGCACAGAAGAGAAAACCAATGATGGTGAAGATGACATAAAGATGGAAGAACTGAAGGCAGCACTGGAGAAAATCAAGATGGGCAAAGCAGCAGGGCATGATGGTATAACATCAGAAATGGTTAAGTTCATGGGAGCATCAGGCGACCTATTACTCGTAAGGGTTTTACAGGCAGCGTGGTACAACAAGACCATACCAAAGGATTGGGAGATTGCGATCATAACACCAATTTTCAAAAAGAGTGACAATCGACAGTGTGGAAACAATAGAGGCATATCCCTTCTCAGTGTCCCTGGTAAAATCTACTCTAGAATCCTAGAGCAGAGACTCCGACGCCTAGCTGAGCCACAAATGGATGAGGTCCAGTGCAGATTCCGAGCAAACCGAAGTACTCAAGACCTAATCTTCACACTCAGACAGCTGAGTGAAAAGGCCCTTGAGTATAAGAGTGAGATGCATCTTTGTTTCATAGATCTGGAAAAGGCGTTTGACAGGGTCCCCTGGAGCAAACTGTGGGACTGTTTGGCAAGGAAGAATATTCCAGCACCTCTGATTCATGCTATACAGAGCTTCTACAAGTCTTGCAGAAATTATGTGAGGACAGCAAACCATAAGTCGGAAGAGTTCAGGACCACCACTGGTGTAAGACAAGGTGATATCCTATCACCTTACCTCTTCATACTCCTTATGGACGATGTCATCAAGGCATGTAAGGAGAGAACAAGAAAGTATTCAGTGGGGTACTGGAAGATGAGACAGGTCTATATTTCGGAGCTGGCATTTGCTGATGATGTTGCCCTGATAGCTAAATCAGAGGCACATCTCCAATCCAACCTGCAAGTCTGGAAGGAAGAGCTGGAGAAGAGAGGGATGGTCATAAGCAGCTCTAAAACAAAATCCATGGTGATATCACGAAAAGAAAGAAAACATCAGATTAAGCTGGGAGAACAGGTCCTGGAGCAGGTCGACCACTTTAAATACCTCGGAGCTATTATAGACCGAAAGGGAGGCATCAAAGAAGAGTTGGCCACTCGAAAAGCAGCAGCTGGGAGACTTTTTCAGGCCATAAATCGAGGATTCCTCAGCAAGAGAGAGGTTGGTAAGAAAACGAAGATGGCTGTATACCGCTCCACCTATGTCCCAGTCTTGACATACGGATGCGAGTCATGGGCAATGAATACAACCCATAAAAGCCAGATCCAAACCTCAGAAATGAGGTATCTGAGGAAGGTGGTTGAAGTAACAAGAAGAGACATGGTACGCAACCAGACGATACGTCAATGCCTTAAATCCTACCCCCTGCAGACCCAAGTAGAACAGTCCCAATTAAGATGGTTTGGCCATGTCTGCAGAATGGGAGAAGATCGGATACCACGACAAGCATAAGAAACAAAGAGCCAAGGATCCAGACCCCGAGGACGACCCAGAGTCCGCTGGGAGGACAACATTAGACAATCTTTGAAGGATCGAGGACTAGAATGGAACCAGGCCAGGAGGAAGACAGCCGATAGGATAGTCTGGCGCTCTCTCTTCCAAACCTCTACACCTCACGGTAGAAGGGGAACGACTAAGTAAGTAACTAAGTAATTATTATCATTATTATGTATGTATTATTGAATATGTATGAAAATTATGTGAGTAGAAATTTATCTAGAGGGAAGTCAACATCAAACTTTGTGTTGTTTCACAGAGTTGTTAGGAAATATAGTAATAGGTTGTAGAAAAGCCTGACAGGCTTTCTGCCATTTTGGGAGAAAATAAAAGTAAATATTAATGGGGAAATTGTTGTACAGTATTATGACATAAGACCAGGAAAACCACTGGCCCTCTTCTTCAGCAAGTCACCGTGATTGTACATGACTTGATATTATAAACTTAAAATGTTTCCTTTGTCAAGGAAAGTGTCAGACTGTAGTTTGAAGTTAATATGACCATGAATGGGGTAATAAACCAATTAAGAACGTCAACTAATTGTGTAGTTACCATGCTGAGTCTGAATATGATTGAAAATGTTTAGTTAGGGAAAGAGAGAGTATATCAGAGGGTGATGTAGGCCGCATTTATATTGTTCCAGGGTTTCATCTATGAATCGAAGTGAGCCCAGGTCAACGTAGATCTGTATATACCTCGGCATCATAAAGAAGTGAGACAGTATCAACTGTGTGCCTCCCTGTTATTTCAAGACCAGAACCCTGACTTCGTAGTGGACGCTGGTGTTGTGATTATACTTCATCCTGTACCCCAGACGACACAAAGTTAAGAAATTGTCTGCAGGCACATGATAGATCAAACCCAACTACTCTCATTTCCCAAGTGTTTAATACATCATTCAGATTATGATGAACAGAAACGTTCTTCCTAACCTTACCCATTCATACGAGCCAGAGTAAATTGACACTGTTCCAGCTTGACACATTTAATTAAATTTGTGAATAATAATATATACAGTTATAAATTGAATCAATTTTATGTAAATACTTTGCATTATCATTTGAGTTTCCATATTCCAGTATACACAAAATTGTGATACTGGAACAATAAATTGTAAAAAAATTTCTCCATTTAAACTTAACTCTGAGTGTTGTTAAATACTTTTCATAGAGTTCTGTGTTGTATTTGTTGTCATTTTATTACAACACACTTTACATTACCCTAGACATTAGACGTAGCTATCAGACATACTAGTCAAGAATAAATCTGAATGAGATCATAAGGTGGTAGCAGAAAGGCACCCTGAAAACTCATCCAAATAACTGTTATACTTAGGGGCCTTCACAGCTGACCTCATTCAGTACAATATAAATACATAACAACAACAAGTCGTAACATCTAAATCCACCATTTGTGTTAACTTTCTATATTCATCTGTCTTTGACTTTTCCGATCCCCTAGGTTACGAGTTTTTTCCTTGTGCCATGTAGTGAAAGGTATATATCTTTTTCAATTGCATTGTATCTGCATACTTAGTGTTGGTGTTGGAGGGGTTTGAAATATCATTAGTCATTGCCACGATCTAGATGACAAACATTTGACATCCATTCCAATTTTATATTAATCTCTGTTTAGGTAGCAACATTTTGTTACGTACAAGATTGCTAGCCTCTTTTCAGTTCTGTTAAGATCATTTGTGCCTTCAGGTCTCCATTTCTTTATGTAAACTTTCTGTAATTAATTATTCTTCTTTGAGTGCAATGCGACTTGCGTAAGCGATCAAGTTTCACAACAACTTACTATATTTTTGTTTATAATTTATGTTGTTGACTGTCTTCTATGCCACATTGTTAAACGTTTCACTATCTTCGTTATTTATCACATGTGTCTCATTGACTTTGTGTCCTGGTAATTCCAGAGTAGTTTAAAAGTTTACGGACACTCAAATGTAGAGGTTCCAAACTGGTGTGTCGTCGAACCAGAAGATTTACAGAGCCTGATGAAAGTTAGGTAAAACGGCTTGAGACATAAAGGTGAACTTTCTCGTGTCAGTCGATGTTCACTTCTGCCAAGGAAACACGTTAAACAGTGTGCAGATACTGGATAGCTTTCCAGAAATTGAAAAACCTGTTTAAGAAGTTTCGCAAAAGCGAGTCTTTGAAGTTTCTTCAAAGTGCTGTCAGAATGTGTGGATTGACACAAAGCGTTTCTTGTTGATTTGTGAGTTCACGGAAGCGTTAGCGAGTGCTTCCATGTGTTTCTGTGAAATTAAACGGTGTTAAATAATATTGTATACGTGTACTCTATTTTCATGTGTAAATTAGGGCTGCTTTTTAAAGTTCCCTGCTATTTACAGTCGTTTTTAATTATAGCCCATGTATACTCTTTAAGCAACATATCTGGAAGGTTCCATTCAGTCGTGTTCGGATTTAAGCTCGCGGTAAATATCTTCTGATCGCAAAAAAGAGCTCTGTAAATTTCTTTGTACATGTGACGCAGCATTTTCAAACTATTAACTATGAAGATCTGAAAACCACAGAAAGGATATGATTTCAATCTCTAGCGGATAATTGACGCGTAGGATTATCAACCGCACGACCCGAAATGAAAAGCGGTGTGCACAACACCAAGCTCAGGTTTCATAATATCAGGCCAGTCTTGATTCTAATGCGGAATACTGAATAATAATATGCACTTTGAACTCTACATTATAAACTAGACATGAACAATGTTAAACATGCTGACAGACGTAATGCTTAAACGTTTGTTTGAAGTTTACTTTTTTCCAAGCGAACTTCATTACTAGGAATATAATGTTTACATTTTATGAATCAAAATAAATCTAATCCAGCATAAAATTAAGAATTGTCAAGTCACAAAATCAAGGCGGTCCTATTCTACTACTCTGAACCAAGAAAGAACAACATATAGAGACAGCTAAGATGTTACATTCTTTCATAAATAGATATAACATAAATGATATAATGAAGTCATCAATGTTGAACTAATGGTAAAAACCAGGGCTGTGGAGTCGGGAGTCGAAGTCGTGGAGTCGATAGTTCTTAGTAGCGTCGGAGTCGGTTAAAAATGTTCAGAGTCCTCTGTTGCGTTATTTATCTATTGTTATTTATAGTTGGGAGAACTGATGAAATATGTGCGAATGAGCGATCGTGCTGTGTTATCGAATGGTTTGGGTGATCAAGAAGATGATTAATATTCATTAGCTCCAAACGCCTGGTTTGGGTCCACAATTATAAACATATTTATTCGTTTCAAACAGTTCCACAATTCAGTGTACATGGCATCTTATTAATACATGCATAACAATGCGTCTCCTACTGTCCTTTGCGTATCGTCACATACTCTGGCTTATATACTGAAGATGTCGGCATCCGAACCATCCAAGTAGCGATAACCAAAAGTATGGAGATTAAAATTATGTTTGATAGCTCCCGAAAAAACAGAGACTCCTCTGATAAATTATTCTTGAACTATACTGTTCAAAAAAAGAAACGCATAGCTATCAGAGGGCGCGTTTTTATGAGTTTGTAAGTAAAATTTGGTGCTAGGGTATATAAAAACCAGTCTCAAATGTTCTCTACAGTGTCAAATGCACGTGTTGACCTGAATTGCGTTCGTTTTTGTAATCGTTACAACGCAGTGGTCAATAGTGTTTATGACGCAATTTTTGACCACAGCTCATGTTGCGCGCACGTGAAAGCAACAAAATTTGGGGTGAACACTATTCACTGACTGCGCAACTGAAACCCTATAAAAGGATAACGCTACATAAAAAAAATTCAGTTCATTTTCAAGCAGACATTTATGGCGTCTCAATCGATAAATGTAACGAACATTGCTATTGGCCGACTGCATGCAGGCGAAAGTCAAAGTCAGGTTTCCAGGCATCTAAACGTGCATCAGAGTACCATCAATCGACTTTGGCACCGGCTCCAAGCCACTGGCTCAGTTGAAGACCGGCATCGCAGTGGACGACCCAGGGTGACAACAGCAGCGGAGGATTGCTTTATTCGGCTTCGTCACCTCAGAGACAGGTTTACAACAGCTTTCTCAACTGCCCAGTCATTGCCTGCAGGACGTCATGTGTCTGATCAAACTGTCCGGAGTAGACTGCATGACGCTGGACTTTGGGCACAACGACCTCACCGAGGACCTGTCCTTACGCACCGCTATCGCCAAAATCGACTTCTTTGGGCCCACCAGCATCGTCCCTGGGCAGCTGACAATCAATGGAGACGTGTCTGGTATAGTGACGAATCTTTCTTTTTGTTGCAGCGTCATGATAGACGGCGTAGGGTCTACCGTAGGCGAAATGAACGTTTTGCCCAAAATTGCGTTGATGAAGCTCCGCCGCACGGTCGTGGAGGTGCAATGGTATGGGGAATGATCAGTTACAACGGAAGGAGTCAATTGGTGCACATTGAAGGAGGCTTGAATGCGCAACGATGCGTCATTGAAATTCTTCGACCCTATGTCTTTCCACTTTTGGCTGTCCAAAGGTCTGTGTTTCAACAGGACAACGCCAGACCCCATTGAGCATGGTTGACCACGCAGTTCCTGACTGCCAACAACATTCTCACCCTTTCCTGGCCATCCCTGTCTCCAGACATGAGTCCGATTGAGCACCTGTGGGATGAGCTGCATAGACGTGTTTGTCGCCGAGACGTTGCTGCAGCCAATCGTCGTGATCTGTTCCAGGAACTCCAGGAAGAGTGGGCAGCCATCCCACAGGCCCACATCAGACGTCTGATCGCATCCATGCCCAGGAGATGCCAGTCGCTGAACGGTGCAAGAGGAGGCCTCACACCATACTAACGGGAAAGCCCGTACGCCAAAAACCTCTCGTGACCCAGATGCAAAACAACTGTCAATTGATTGGTTGAAGCCTAAGGTATTCTTGTGTGCAATTTGAACAATTAACTCATTAAATTAAAAAAGTTATTTAATGTCAAAATTATGGCTATGTGTGTGCCTTCAGTAGCTATGCGTTTCTTTTTTTGAACAGTATAGTAATACTTGCGTTCAACATCAATGAATTACTTGTGGCGACCTTCGTACATCAAAGCCACGTAGGAGAATATCATAAACTTCAATTCGCATGGGAGCGAAATATATCACGTCTTGCTTTGACGGAATCATATAACGAAAGGTCAAGATCGACAGTTTGAATCAATTAGCGGGGCACATCATTACGTCATCATTACCTAGAGACGTCAACCTATTATCGCGTTCATTTATAATTAACAATAGTGCAAAATATATCATGTTGACTCCAGACAGAAATGTTACCGCATAGATCTAAGTGAGGCCAAGATGTAAAAATACATAATAATCTTCTTCAACAAATTCCTCCCCCGGTGGGCTAGAAAAAAAATCAATTATATTGATTTTTTCCACAATGTCAACCAAAATTTACATCGCATTTAATATAAAAAGAATCGCGAAAAAAAACAACATTGGATATACGGCCAAAGATGTTTACAATAAACAGTGTCTGAGGTCGTTGTCCTAAACATGGTATGTCGTACAAAGGAGAACATATGTACTAAGTATTAAATTAATTAACGAAATATAATCGTCGACAGTATGTCACGAAGTGGATTTAAGTTTATAGAGTTTGCCTGAATGAAAGCAAGACCCTAGTATGAGAAAGTCTGAGAAGATAGAATTTAGATGAAAAATGACATGCTTGTGGACAGATGAGACTATTGGCTCAAGGGCTAGAACCAGGATTTGACTCTCCCCTTGCCGCTTCGTGACTTCAGAAAAGCTATAGAATCACCCCCCTCTAACTACCTTTAAACACAAGGAGATAAGGTGTATAAAACGACCACAGACACCACTATACAGACAACATAGAGTAAGTATAGTAAGTGTAGAAGCTGATCCAATGTACAGTAAATATATATTTATTTACACCAAAAAAAACATTAAAATTCCATCATACATCAATCAAATAAATAGCGTGCACTGTTGCACGGCCTGAAAACAAAGTACCAATTAAATTGGTAGACACTAGAAAAACCCCAATTCCATTCACTCCTCCTGTCACCCTGCTGAGGAACAATAAAATGGTTAGTGATTTAACCAACTCTAATCTTGCGGGGCTGTCAACTTTAGCCTCCACTCTCTAATACAAATAAGATTTCTACTGTTGCCGTCCTGTTGCCTCTTCCTCAAAGAACGTCTACACAGCTTCCAACTTGGTAGGCGATATGAGCCGCTAACTAACACCACTGGAAATGCTAAAATAATAGACTTGGCTTACAACGATGGCTCAGTGTCTATTCTTCAAATGGATAATGAACAGACCCTACTGGTCCTGTCTATTTTTCACCCTCCTTCTCTCTCTCTCTCTCTCTCTCTCTTGGTCTCAGTGTCTCTCTAATACTCGACGACTTATGATGCGGCGTTTCCGTTACGTTCTTCTCTCGTTACTTTCAGGACCCAGGTATTGTAACCCTATCACCTGCTCCTGAATTTGGTGTTAATGATGATGGTCGGGTATCAAGCATGAGGTACTTGATTAACTGTCGAAACTTCTCTGCTGCTGAATAGCTTCTATAACTTTCCACTTTTAACCCGCTCCGGATTTAGAGGAAAACACAGCCTTGATTTCTGGCTGTATGCAATTACACCCGTTTCCAGGCCACGTGCCGTTGTCAGAGACTATAATAGCGAAGAGCTCTGGGTTTTTATGATAAATAAACCCCGTTCCCGCTAAAGCATGGGCACTTCACTGCAAGAGACCGTAAGTTATTTTTGTTTTGCTTCTGACGATAACTCGAGTCCTCTGACCCCTGAGATATGTCCTTTTGCCGTGGATAATTTGTATTGGCAAATTATGCTCCCCCACTGTTTTTGCCGTGACCCGCTGAAATTAAAGGAAAATGCGTCTAATGTACACCAACTCCAACATAACGCATCTCTAACACATATAGCTCCCATAATCTTTACAACTCCCTCACTCACTCCTTCACCTCTATGCTTAACAATCTATAAAATAATATTTATCCACGTGTCACTTCAATCTCACTCCTTCTACTCCCCTTCTCTCGTTCTGAACAACGATACATACAATAATACTATCCACGTGTCTCTCTATCCAACTCTCCTTCTACTCCTCCCTTCCCTCAACTTAAATCTTCCAGGTAAGTAAACAAAGCCCCAGACACTGTCTGACGGGTTACGTGGCTGTTACGCATGGCTAACCACGTGTCCAAACATTTCAACTAGGGAACTCCTTTGTCCAAAGTTCCGTGGCCTCCTTTTCCCATTACACATTGAGCTTTCCTGGCTTACTCCAAAATTTAAATTAAACCTCGTGCTATAGGAATAGTTTACTCCTCTAAGCAGTATAATTCACTTATAACATACATCTTTACCCTCCGACTGCATTTCTCACATTTAAGGCACAATAAAATTAACGTACACACAATGGAGTTCCCAATAAAATTACATTTGTAAATACCCAGGAATAAATGGTGGTTTTACACAACATTCTACAACTATGAGCACACGTGTATCTCATAACTTCACACGCTCCTATCTACTGCCAAAATCCTAGAAAGACTTATGCACACTTTTACATTTACATCGTTTTTCAAAGATAATAATGGATGGCGCTACCATTTAAAACTTAAAGTTAATGTCCCCGACGAACTTTACTTACGGGCCGAGATTTCTCAAAGAACCCTCTAATAAGTAAAAAGATAATAAAATTACTACATACCAATTACTGCTTTTCTTCCCCGCAAATGGAGACGATAAATGCGTAGAAGCACAACAGGCAATTATTTTCTTAATAGAGAAAGATCCTCTCTAAACGATTCTATATATATACACAGGGAACCACTCCTGTTGATCACCTACGCATCTGCTAAGTTATCCACTCGGGCCAATGGAAACGCTAGAAAAATCAAATACTGCGACCTACGCCAATCAGATTTGAAAACAACGCGAAGACCGCGTGTCCAAAAATTGCGTCACGTTACGTGACGGCCGCGTGCGTTTCTGACTCGTCATACAGGCGTGCACGAAAATAGCGATTTTCGTAAACAACGAAAATCTACGTGATCGCGGAAAATCAGAAGAAAGTAAAACTGGTGGGAGTAAGAAATAAACCTACCGTCATAAAAAGAACCTATTTAATTACCTACACAAAATTACCAAACACGATATATATTCAAATGAGAAGAAACATGGCAAACACATATAGTTACAAAGAGAAGAAGAAATGGTGAAAATTCAAAATAGAACAACAGAATTGGACCTGTTGAAGGACAGAATTACAGTGCAGCGTCACACAGTAAATATAATATATAATTATTTACTAAGTTTACATATGACTTATGTATTAATGATTAAACTAAATTGCTTTTGAAAAAAATTATGGTGCAGTAATAAACTAAGGAAATGTGTAGATGTTTGTAAAAAAAATGTGAAATAAGTAATGTCATGTAATATCATGGCAAATGTTAATAACAATTAGTGTGGAGACAAATAGAAAAGGAAAGGAAGAAAACAGATTAGTAAGAGTACATATATGCAAAAGAAGGGATGAAAGTATGGGTATCATGCACTAAAGAAAATTACACATGGGTTATCTCCTTTACCCTAGTACCAAAATTAATTATAAAGTTATGTCTATTTGTAAAGGAATAAAATGATGAGAAATATTAATTAATTGTAACACCTAAATATAATAAGAAGATTAAGTAAGAAATTACTTAAGTTCTAATAATTAAGTTCTTAACTCCATCAAAGAATGTAATAGTCTTGTTCACTTTCTTATAAGTCGACACGAAGTCTTCAACCGACAGTTAGTAAAGTACCAGTAAATGGTAGGTATATAAGGTGGAATTCATCAACGTAAATGTAGACCTTGTATTCTATCACGTTCAATGTTTCTATGCATCGTAGTAAAATTCTGGCAAGCAATTTGAAGTAAGAATGTACATGTAACTCATGATTTGACGATGTTATATTGTACTTGTGCAAATTTCCTTTCACAATAGATACTGATTGTGAATCAGCTATTTAGCAAAGTCCAAATGTCGCTGGACATGAAACTGATTCGTGATCACTACTGTAATCTGTCGTTGTCAGGCAAAGTTCAGAAACACAAGTCTGAAAGAATGCCAAGTTCTGTTGGGCGAAAAAGAATCGATCGTTGTATGTATGTAGATTCTTTGAAGTGTTCACTAAGATGTTCATCGAAAAACTGTTAGAACGTCATGTAAAGTATGAAACCTGCACCGTATCTGGCTTGAGATGAGATTGACTTGCATGACTCAAGGTGAAGTAAATTTGATAGGAACTTGTCATCAATCAATTGTTATTTGATTGAGTAATATTTAGTTCTCGAGTATTGATGACGGGTTTCTTGATAACGAGTCCGCAACCACATTGTCAGATCCTGGAATTGGTTGAATTTGGAAATCAAATGGTTGCAACAAGATGGAAAAACGAGCCAATTGTGGACTTTTGTGATTCGCTTTTCTGAGAGAAGCAACCGCTTTCTGGTCTGTTTGGATTATGAAGAGCGCTCCAAGCAGGTATCTCTCCAATTTCTTTATAGCCCAAACAACACCAAGAAGCTCCTTGTCGATAACGGAGTATTTTCTTTCAGTTTCAGACAGCTTTCTGGAGATATACAGCGTGGGATGCAACATTCCATTATGTTCTTGCAACAGACTGGCTCCCAAGCCGAAATTACTCGCATCTGTTCGGAGAATATATATTTTGGCAATATCAGGTAGCCTCAGAATAGGAGGTTCAGAAAACACATGTAAGATTTTGTTAAAAGCTAACTGACAATTTTCTGAACAGGTTATCTTCATAGGCATACCCTTGCGCAATAGGGACGATAATACAGACGTAATACTAGACAAATTTGGAATAAATCTGCTGTAATACTGGACTAATCCTAGCAAACAGCGCACTTGTTTCTTTGTAGTCGGAATTGCTAAGTTAAGGATCGTAGATACATTTTGAGGTATAGTTTGAACCCTACCAGAACCAATAGTATGTCAAAGAAAAGTGATTTCTTTAAAAGCAATCTGAACTTTAGTAGGTCCAGATGATGTACTCGTAGAGTATCTAACAAAGAACTAAGTCCCACAAAATGTTCTTCAAAAGACGAACTAAATAAGCAGATATCGTCAATATAAGTAATGATATCATCTCTATGAGATAAGATTTTTCGCATCATGCGAATGAATGTAGCAGGTGCGTTCATGAGCCCAAAAGGCATAACATTCCACTGGTATAAACCACGTGGAGTCAAAAACGCAGTTAAAGGTTTGGCTTGATCTGTTAATGGTATTTGCCAGTAACCCTTAGTTAGATCTATTTTTGTAAAGAAGATAGCAGTAGATAAACGAGCAAGTAAATCGTCAAGAAATGGATGTGGTTCAGCATCCGAAATTGTTTTAGCATTTAATTTGCGGTAATCAACGCATAATATAATATTATTGTCTTTCGAACAATAACTAATGGCGAAGAGTATGGAGAATTACTGTGTTCAATAATTCCCAATGTTAACATTTGATCTAGTTCGAGTGCTGTTTTACTCTGATAAAGAAGTGGAACAGGATATGGACGCAGACGAATAGGTATATCATCGGTAAGGATGATATCATGACCGATCACAGATGTTTGACCAGGTAGGTCAGTCAGAACATCCGAAAAAGATTTCAAAAGATTAGATATCTGGCGTTGTTGTGGAGATGTTAAAGAAGACGAAACAGAAACATCTCTCCAAGATTCTGTAGCATTGAATACAGGTACAGGTAAAGACATGTGAATGTCAGAGAAAGAAGATTCTTCCTCCTGAATCACTGAAAGACTAGCATAATGACAAGAGTTAACAATATTGTTATCAATGTCGTGAAAGATAGATTGTAAATGTTCAGGTCGTGTGTGAAATTCTTTAAGCATATTAAGGTGAAACACTTTATTTTGACCTTTAATGTCTAGTACGTAGTCTTCTTCTTCAAAGAGGACAATTTTGACATTTCTTTCTCTGTGACTCTCCAGCATTCCGCACCATAGAGAAGCACAGAAAGCACGCAACTCTGGTATAATCTTAATTTTGTGCTTGTGCTGTATTGGGAGGACTTCCAGATGTTATTTAGGCTAAAGAAGGCTGTTCTTGCCTTATTTATTCTGATGTTGATGTCTTTGCCTGCCCCACCATCTGGTGTTACTATGCTTCTTAGGTATGTGAAGGTATCTGTCTGTACCAGTTGCTGATTCCTTACTGATATGGGCTCAGGGTTGCTCACATTGAGCGTCATGACCTCAGACTTCTTTAAATTGATGTTCAAGCCCACCTGCTGGCTAAATTTATTAAGTCTATCCGTTTTTTCCTGGATGTGTTGATGTGAATGTGCCAGCAGTGCAATGTCATCTGCATATTCCCGATCTTCCAATGTTGAAAATGTAGTCCATCTTATTCCTCTTGGACTGCCCTCTGTTGTCTGGCGCATCACCCAGTCTATGACTGTTAAAAATAGAGTGGTTGATAAGGGGCATCCCTGTCGTACTCCTGTCTTCACCTCGAAGGTTAGGTTGCTCTGCCCAACACTACACGTAAAGTTGGCATAGAGGCTTTTTATGATTGACACTATGCAGCTTGGAATTCCATAAGCCCTCAGTATATTCCATAGACTGTCCCTATGTATGCTGTCAAAAGCCTTTTCAAAATCAACAAAATTTATGTAAAGCTGTCTTTGCCATTCTGAGCACTGCTCTATAATGTTCCTGAGAGTGAATATATGGTCTACACATCTTCTGTTCTTTCTGAATCCTGCTTGTTCTTTCCTCAGTTTGTAGTCTACTGCCTTTGAAATTCTCTGTATAATTATCCTGCCTAGTATTTTGCTGGGAACTGAGAGAAGAGTGATTCCTCTCCAATTATTGCAGTCTGAAAGATCTCCCTTCTTGGGCAATTTGACAATTATTCCTTTGTTCCACTCTGATGGTGTTGTCCCCGTTTTCCATACTAGTACGTAGTGCACATTTGAAATTCTATCTATGACTTTAAATGGACCATTCCATGCAATGAGTAATCTGTTATCTTTCCGAGGAAGCAACACAAAAGCTTCATCGCCCGGAAACAGTTGACGTAACCGTCTATTCTTGTTCTGGAAAAGACGTGATTTATGTTTTGCAGCCTCTGACGAAGCTGTAGCCAACTGACATGCGTCGACAATCTTGCGACGAAGATTGATTACGTATTCATAAGATGACTGAGTGTCCTGAGTCATCTCAGAGTCGGTAAGGAAATCCTTTATCAACCTCATTGGACCACGACGTGGAGCTCCAAATACAAGCTCAAAGGGGGAAAATCCGGTCTGCTCATGCGACACTTCTCTCATCTTTAGCTTCCTGTTCTTCTTTTTTCTTGTTTTATTTCAGCTTTCCTCTTTTCTTCTTTAGCTTCTTGTTCTGCGTTCTCTTGTTTTGCTTTTGCTAACTCAGCCATAGCAAAATCTTTCAATGCCTCAGCTCTGTAGCCAAATTCCTTCCCAATCTTCATGAAAGATTCTAAAGTAGCCATTGTAATCCTACTGTGAATTACTTACTTAATTATATAAATGATAAATAAATTTATTATCCCATTTAAGCACAAAATTTTTTCCTCTTTGGCTATTATTTATAATAGCTATGCCTTACACAGTCGTAACAAATAATTGCCAATGGCCTACTAGTGCATTGCAATCAATAAGTATTGCAATCATATAATATATGCATAAATAACTATGCAAACCATGTTAATATTATATTGTGAATGAACAATACATAAACCAAGGAAAGAAAGTTATTTTACAAAACAATATCACACTACAATATAAAAACGCCACACCAGAAAAACGTTTTAAAGGCGAATAAAATCTTTTTACAAGCGAATTACAGCGAAAACAGAATTGAGGTCAAACCACTACAGAAAATCTAAAAATAGACACGTACTGGACCCATTGATAAAACAGCTGACATGAAAACTAAGCGATAGAATAGGTTAGATCTACAAAATTGTACGAACAATGACGAACAATAAGAAAAATGAAACAAAATACAATGTATATGTACGTTACCTGCTAAATTCGAAAACAGAGCGGAGTTTTTCTCATGACAAAAATATCAAAAATTGAATTTTCGACCTACTGAAGCCCATCACCCACATAAATAACATATTAATGTACATATAACATTTATAACAAATATATATTTGTTAAGGGACTGCCTAGAATGTACCCTGTAAACATTTTTTTTAACGACCAAACATGGTACTTATCTTTAGCCCGAACAAAAATCTCCGACAACGCTGGTATGCACCATACGGCTACGCCAGGAGACAGACTTGACACAGATTACAGACATCCTAAGAGTAGTTCCTTCAATCAACTTGAGGCCGTAATTCACTGGAAATTTCGAAATTTGATAGAAGCCTTCTCAGCAAAACTGGAGCTGCCATCTTGATAAGAATTTTCTGGGCATCGTCATGGTTTCTAGTACGCATGCGCTGTGAGATGAAATATATGCACATTTTCCTAACGACGGAAAAGTTCATGAAAAATCCAAAAATTTGATATTTCTCACTAGTTCTTCATTACAAAGTTCTTGACAAAATCGTTCCCCATCACTGAAGCACCACGTCCTCTGTTGCGTTATTTATTTATTGTTTATTTGTAGTTGGGAGAACTGATGAAATATGTGCGAATGAGCAATCGTGCTATGTTGTCGAATGGTTTGGGTGATTAAGAAGATGATTAATATTCATTATTTCCAAACGCCTGGTTTGGGTCCACAATTATAAACATATTTATTGGTTTCAAACAGTTCCACAATTCAGTGTACATGACATCTTATTAATACATGCATAATAATGCGTCTCCTACTGTCCTTTACGTATCGTCACATACTCTGGCCTATATACTGAAGATGTCGGCATCCGAACCATCCAAGTAGCGATAACCAAAAGTATGGAGATTAAAATTATGTTTGATAGCTCCCGAAAAAACAGATACTCCTCTGATAAATTATTCTTGAACTAGTAATACTTGCGTTCAACATCACTGAATTACTTGTGGCGACCTTCGTACACCAAAGCCATGTAGGAGAATATCATAAACTTCAATTCGCATGGGAGCGAAATATATCACGTCTTGCTTTGAAGGAATCATATAACGAAAGGTCAAGATCGACCGTTTGAATCAATTAGCGGGGCACATCATTACGTCATCATTACCTAGAGACGTCAACCTATTATCGCATTCATTTATAATTAACAATAGTGCAAAATATATCATGTTGACTCCAGATAGAAATGTTACCGCGTAGATTAAACTGCTAACAGATCTAAGTGAGGCCAACATGTAAAAATACATAATCTTCTTTAAAACTCCGATTCCGAATTTTATGCTATATGAGTAGTAAACAAAAATATGTTCTCGGAGTCGGGAGTCGGACTTTTAAAATTTCAGGAATCGGAGTGGGAGTAGGAAAATTGATTGGCCGACTCCACAACCCTGGTAAGAACAAGAACAATAAAAATGAAGGATGATGTGAGGTAAAGACATTGGCGATGAATGGGACACCCACTGAAGAAAACAGCTGGCACAAGTACAAGACAGGCCTCTATTCTGGAATCTCCAAGGTAAGTGAAATAGAGTGAAGCCCAAAAACACAAAGAAAAGAGAATTGGTGACAGACTTAAAAATGATTTTTAAAAGTCATAGAACTTGAATGGATGACACAGGACAGACTGGTTTGGCATGAGCTAACTGTAGGCATATACCCCACGTTCAACTGAAGGGTATTAACAGAACATAATCTTAAGTGCAGTGTTGCGAAGACACGCGGGCTTGGACAATGCTGTGTGTCGCCATTCAGTAAACGTTGGGAACCGCCGACCTTTTTTCTTTCTTTGATCCTTAGCCGACAAAGCAGTCAGTGGCCATCACGCCTGGTGGCGTCTTGTAGGGCAACAACAAATTGATTCCACTTTGCTCAATCTGTGGCCATCCTTCGTACAGTGCCCCAACTCTGGTTCATTCTTTGCATCTCAGCCTCCACAGTCCTCGGCCAAGTTGTTTTTGGTCGGCCTCTCTTTCGTTTTCCTTTAGGGGTCCATAGCATACCTGTTCTTGCGATGGCATCGGGGTTTCTTCTGAAGACGTGGCCAACCCAGCTCCAGCGTCTGCCAGCTATGATGGTGTGCATGTCCTCTTGCTTGCTCCGAGTAAGCAGATCTTGGTTGGTAATGGTATTCGGCCACAAGATTCGGAGAATTTTTCTTAGGCATGTTGTGTGAAAAGAGGACAATTTCAACATTTCCTTCTCTGTAACTCTCCAGCATTCCGCACCATAGAGAAGCACAGAAAGCACACAGCTCTGATATAATCTTAATTTTGTGCTTGGGCTGTACTGAGAGGACTTCCAGATGTTGTTTAGACTAAAAAAGGCTGTTCTTGCTTTGTTCATTCTGTTGTTGATGTCTTTGCTTGCTCCGCCGTCTGGTGTTACTATGCATCCTAGGTATGTGAAGGAGTCTGTCTGTTCCAGTTGCTGATTCCTTACTGATATGGGCTCAGGGTTGTTCACATTGAGCGTCATGACCTCTGTCTTCTTTAGATTGATCTTCAAGCCCACCTGCTGGCTATACTTATTAAGTCTATCCGTTTTTTCCTGGATGTGTTGATGTGAATGTGCTAGTAGTGCAATGTCATCTGCATATTCCAGATCTTCCAATGTAGTAAATGTAGTCCATCTTATTCCTCTGGGACTGCCCTCTGTTGTCTGGCGCATCACCCAGTCTATGACTGTTAAAAATAGAGTGGTTGATAAGGGGCATCCCTGTCGTACTCCTGTCTTCACCTCAAAGGTTAGGTTGCTCTGCCCACCGCTACACGTAAAGTTGGCATAGAGGCTTTTTATGATTGACACTATGCAGCTTGGAATTCCATAAGCCCTCAGTATTTTCCAGAAACTATCCCTATGTAAACTGTCAAAAGCCTTTTCAAAATCAACGAAATTAATGTACAGCTGTCTTTGCCATTCTGAGCACTGCTCTATAATGTTCCTGAGGGTAAATATACGATCTACACATCTTCTGTTCTTTCTAAATCGTGCTTGTTCTTTCCTCAGTTTGCGGTCTACTGCTTTTGAAATTCTCTGTATAATTATCCTGCCTAGTATTTTGCTGGGAACTAAGAGAATTTGACAATTATTCCTTTATTCCACTCCGTTGGTGTTGTCCCTGTTTTCCAGACTTGTGCAAATAGTGGTTCTAATAGTTCTGCTGCTGGCTCAGGGTCTGTCTTAAATTGCTCTGCAATTAAGTTATCATGGCCAGGAGCTTTTCCATTCTTTAACCCTTTGATTGCTGTGATGATTTCTTCTTTACGTGGAATGTCTGTATTAACATCTAGATCATTTTCAGCCCCAGAAACATTCAATTGTCTCTCTGGTGGTTCCTTGTTCAGAGTTTCTCTGAAATGCTCTGCCCATCTTGTTTCCTGTCCCACTGCTGTCGTGATGAGATTTCCTTGCTTATCTCTTACTAATGTAATTTTTTTTGCACCTAGTTTTCCGCTGATGATTTTAGTTATTTTGTATACTGTGCTTTGTTCATTTCTCAGTGCTTTCTCGTCTGCCTGTCTTGCAAGATCGTCTAGGAAATTCCTTTTGTTGGCTCGGGTTTGGCGTTTAACCTCCTTGTCCAGCTGACTGTACTGTTCGCTATATAGTTGCTTTAACCTGGGGGACTTCGCTTCTGTTTTCTTTCTTTTCATTCCTTTCTCATCGTTATGGTGTTTAATGTTTCTGGTGTTATCCAGTCTTGCTTCTTCCTTTCCTGGAGTCCCAAGCATGATTTGCTACTTTCCTTATATATTGTTGAAATGGTGTCGAATTTCTGGTCTATATCATCAGTCAATGTCTTTTCCTGACTTTTGGCAAATTGATATCGCTTCTTTATATGAGCCGCAAAAGCTTTTCTGATGACGGGGTTCTTCAATTTGCTGATGTCAAACCTTTTCTGTGTAGTTACAGTTGGTCCAGCCGTTCTGAGTTTCACTTTCAGTTTTGCTTCTACTAAATGGTGATCACTTCCCACATCCGCACCTCTTCTTACCTTCAAATCTTGTAATGCATGTCTCCATCTACCGTTAATCATAATGTGGTCTATCTGGTTTCTGTCCCGACCATTTGGTGATTCCAATGTTAATTTGTGAATTTCTTTGTTTTGGAAAAGTGTTTCTCCAATGACCAGGTTGTTAATGCTACAGAAACTTATTAATGTATCCCCATTTTCGTTTGCTGTTCCGCTGCCGCATTTCCCCATTACTCTTTCATTATATGTATTGTGTGTTCCAACTTTCGCGTTGAGGTCTCCCATTACTACGATAAGATCATATCTAGGTGTGTCTTCCATTTATTTCTGCAGTTGTTGATAGATTTCATCCTTGACCTTACCATCGCTGTCATTCGTTGGTCCGTAGCATTGTATTATTGTAGTGTTGGTGAATCTCCCTCTCAATCTTATTCTTATCAATCTGATGTTGATGGGTTTCCATTCCAGTAATGTCCTT
Organism: Oreohelix idahoensis; assembly: GCA_024509875.1. Taxonomy (NCBI): domain Eukaryota; kingdom Metazoa; phylum Mollusca; class Gastropoda; order Stylommatophora; family Oreohelicidae; genus Oreohelix; species Oreohelix idahoensis. The sequence goes on along the minus strand of JAMPIV010002592.1, from coordinate 197,878 downwards.
TCTATTCCTTTCTGTAGAATAATGGCTATACCTTCATTGTGCTGTCCATCCTCTCTTCCAGAGTAAAGTACTGTTTCTCCTGTTGCTGTTTTAAATTTTCCTTCCCCTGTCCATCTGCTCTCGCTTATCCTTAGAATGTGTAATCTATTGTTTCTCATTTCTGCTGTGACCTGTTTTAGTTTACCCGTCTCGTTCATTGTCCTGACATTCCAAAATCCTATTCTTGTTTCACGTCTTGCGGTCAGGACGTCCGTTTTCGTGTCAGTGGCTTCCTTTCGGCTTTCACCACTGACAGTCATACAAGCCTCAGACTCCGGATGTCCGTCCCGCAGCAAAGTTTGTTCATTTTTTGTCGTTTCCGTAACTTCATTTCTTTTTACATAGACAGGGGTGTCAGCCCTATGCTAAAACCCCCAACCTGGAGGACCAGGGTGTCTGCTTTAGTCTGACCCCTGCCCGCGCAAACCTGTCCAGCTTGGTAGAACCTTCCAGGAGTAAAACTCCAGCTGGCATAGCTCTGGGGGTAATCAGGGTAAGCAAGCCGCCATACCTCGACAAGGTATTGACACCGGTGATAGCAGAACCGTCGACCTAATGGATGTCTAATGATTTCGGTGAGTAATTTACAAATTTAAAACGCGGAGAGTAGGTGGGAATTAGTTAATGACAGAGGTCTGGTTACTGGGGGGGGGGGGGGGCTGTGTAAATATCCAAGATATATTTAGATATACATAAAAAAATAGATACGGTCTCAGCATTAACACACACACACAGTAATTAAATGCTTTAAACAGTAGGATAGATGATACTGAGATTCACAAATTAACCCAATTGTCCTGCTTTTAAAATCACTTCAGTTATCTAAAACTATGACTACACGAACGCTGATAAATATCTTTGAAACAATTGGATAATCACTAAATAATAATAATAATAATTCTTCTATTCTGTACAAGCATTCATTGGGGCCGAATTTGAAATAAAATTGTCAGTACACACGCTTAAGACTGTAAGATATAATTTGCACAGATCTACACACTAATTAAAGACAAATTGATTTTTATACAGTAATAAATTACCGTGCTAATCATTTTAATTTAACTACCTAATGTCTACATCAAAACTTAACTTATACATATTAAATCTGATTTAAACATCTCATTTACTGCGAGGTGATGTATTTAATGAGAGAAATGGCACTGACTTTTTCTTACACAACGTATCAATAATATTCATAATATATACTGTTAAAGAACATTCATTACTGAAACTGAATATTGTTCAGAAAAAATAACATCTTTACAAAGAAAACAATATCAATCTTAATATAAACATTCTACGCATTTAATAAACAATCTACAGGGGACACGAGAAGCTAACTGTTATGGCCCTTTTTAGGCACCTTATAGGGTCTAGCATTTGAAAACTATGTGATGTACACAAAGGCGTTGATGTGAATGTTTAGATAATAATAATCATATAATAAATAATATTGTTTATAATACTAATATAATAGATAATAGTCTTGCGCACGTTACGGTGATAGTTACAGTGAAGAGTAAAGGAGAATTTTCTTTGAAAAATTATTGGATCCGAAGAATTCTAGATAGACGTTTATCGGTCAGTGTTAATGTTGATTTTTTAAAAATGTTTTTCATTCCTGATAAAAGTTGTTCACAGTAATGAATGCTGAAATATACTGGTAGGCATGCCCATGCTAACTGGAGTGTATGCTAAATATATTTGCTGCAAAATGTTAAAAAGTCATGATGCTTACACACGTTTTACGGATCTCTGCTATTTTCATATCAATAAGTTTCATCTGGAACAAGTACAAGAACTAACTGGATTAGCTCCAAATGGACCACCAAGCAGTCGTATATCTTCACTGCACTTTGTTTGAATTTACAAATCTTGCGCTGAATTCATCCGCCAGTTTAGTAATCATAACAGAATGTTTCTCAATATTCAGTGTATCTGAAGTTCTTGTATCTAAATTTGGTAGAGGAAAACGTTCTTCAAAGCCATCTGTCTAAAGATCAGTTACAATTTTTTTTTTTTTTTTTAAACGAACGATTGAACATGTTCAGAAAGAGTTTATTAATAAACTCATCCTTCCCTTGTAATTTTATATTAAAATATGCATTACTTTCTAAAAATGTCAACAAGAAACTCCCAGTCATTCATGAATCCCACGTTATCCAATAACATTACCATTCACCCTTTTTTTCATCATGAATTCTTTGACATACCAGAATCTATACAGCGTTGCAACTCTTTCTGAACTCTCTGTTCAGTCAATGAAGTTGAGTGAAATAAATATAGGTTATAATTAGTATGGGATCAGCACATACATTGATCATGTTGTTGTCTGTTGTTATAGCGTTTTGTTGTTGTGATACTTAGCAGCAGTCTCATACAAACTTCCCTTTATGTTATTTTTTGATGTATGTATGCATGTATGTGTATGTATATTATTGTGTAGAAATCTCTCCTTCCACTTATCTTGTTTCTGATCATTCTTGTTTATTGTTACCAATCATTTTTCGAAGAAAATTCTCCTTTCCTCTTCACTGTAGCTATGACAACAACGTGTGTCAGACTGCATTAGTATTGTTTTCTTTGTAAAGATATTACTTTTTTGTGAAGAATATTTAGTTTTTCAGTAATGAATGTTCTTTAGCAGTATGTATTATAAATATTATTCCGTGGTTCGCTTTGTCTTTTTATTTTACTCCACACCATTATTACCATAGCTAAGAGAAAAAAAGAGCGAAAGAAAGAAAGACAGAATGAAAGACATAAATACAGACAGAGACAGAAAGAAAGAAAAAAAGCCAGAAAGAAAGACATACATACAGACAGAGACAGAAAGAATGACATAAATACAGACAGAGACAGAAAGAAAGAAAAAAGCTAGAAAGAAAGAAAGACTTTGGGACTAGATCCGGGTGTCGTGAATTATTCTAATCCCCATATATAAATTAAAACGTAAATGCAAAGCCTAACAAATAAATTTAATAAAAGGAAAGAAGAATGGTAAAGAACAGTGCTGTCACAATGACTGTACTCGAAATCCCCCTTGTTTTCTACTTCGTCTGCAAATTGTAACGCTTTCACGTTGATAGTAAAAGCCTACTGTGTCGCTGCACGCTTTCTTCAATGAAACGTGTACTGTATTTCTTGGAAAAACCGTGAGATACGCAAGCTGATCAATGACCTAAATTTAATATTTCATTCATTCCATTTTATACACGGTGTAACTAAAAGACAGATGGACTAAAGGATAGAGAGAAGGGAGAGGCAGAAAGCGGGGACACGTGCAACACTAAACACGCGTCACGCGATACACAATTGCTGCCATCACGCGTGTAAGGCCACATGCACTAACTTTATTTCAAATCGACAGTGATAAAATTCACTACCCTTCCCAGAGTTAGGTTTTAAAATCCTGAAAAACGCTTATTGGGAAAGATGACATTAGATGGGTTTACGTTTGAAAACATGACAGTACCCAGACACCACATGGGGAGTGAAGTAAACAGGAGGTGGTAGAAAATGCACATTTTGAACGCAGCCACCTAGCTCCCTTAAATTCGTATATTTGGATTCCTTAGGGTTTGCTGACAAAGAATATGTAAAACGTTACGCAAATAGTCTAGGAATTACCAAGTTATGGCCAAAATAAAATAGTGGGGGTGCCTGACAGCATGAAATCATTTCTGCTCATAAAATTTTTTTTTAACGTGTTTGAAAAAACATTACGTTACGGAAATAGCCTACCATGTTAACTCCTATGTGATTGGAGCGCAACAAATGAAAGACTAAACACGATTGGTCGGACTATAAATACTATCTTGTGTTGTCAGGGGAAACGTGAGAAAGGGGTACTTTTTGAAAAGATGTGTAGACGTGGTGTGATTGGGTAGAGCTGCGAATATACACAATTCAGAGCGTCTGTTCATTGCCACATCTTGTAATAAACCTACTAAGAAACAGTACGTTGAGCACCAGCGTATATTTTTTATAAAATAAAGCCTGGGACATCGGCAGATCGGAGTTGTGCTATATTCATTGCCAGTCAACGAAACTGTTTATTATTATTTCCATGAATTGTGGTAAGCTTGAAATATTCAATATCTTTTAATGAAAATTGAATGTAAATTGATAATTTATGTCTGTATATATGTGTGGTTCAGTAGCGAACATGATGTAAAGCCTATAGTGCTCCAGCATGAACAGAAGGTGTCGGAGGAAAGTAAAACTGCATGGAATGGCCAAACAGTACACTGACACCTAGATTATTAACTAGAAAGAAATAATGCTGGAATTGCAGAGGCGTAGTAACCATTAGGGAGGGAAATACTGGTATAAAGTATTTCAGATGAAGCTGACAGTTGGCCTAACGCTCTGAACTCAATGTTTGTGATGTATTGTGCTCAGTGTAGAAATGGAGTATAAATTAGTTCTGACGTAGAAGGTACAACCTTCTTGTTTCAGGGACCGTGGTCTTAAAGTTATTGAGCATCACCTGGTCAGAGCTTTGCTGAAGCCAGAGGTGGACAGCATACTCCTTGGTCCATATAGCATCCAGTGGGGTGGCTCCAGAACTCATTACAGTAATCAAGCAGAGGAGTCTTTTACTGCAGTCATCACGCAAGATAAGAGAGTGTGGCCATGGAGCTCAACATTATGTACCCCCATCTTAAAATGACATTATAAACTAAAATTAAGAGGGGAATTTAATTGTTTTAATACCAGGAACTGAGAACATCTCCAATAATAGTTCCAATAGAAACAAACTATTGAAGTCATGATGACAAATACCAATAGAGCTTGAACAAAACAAAACCAGTATTACCTCATATTACCACTACACAACTGACACACATAGGATACCATTAATAATATATGTCACTATAAGAATCATATTAATAAATTCTGTACATATAACTTGTAATTAAAATTGATTGTGATTCCTGGTTCCCTTTGTATTTGAATCAGGACACATATACATTCATGACAGCACTGAATACATATTGTTATTTGAAAAGTTATCAGTGACTCCTTTAAGATATCCTCTTAGAGTGTTATATGTATGTGAGTGTCACAGTGTTGTCACGTGTGGTGGAATAAATTAAATTGTTTATCTGGATGATGATGGATAAATGAAGTAAAGTAAGCAAGGATTTTTTTTTCTAATGAGACACCGACATTTATAAAATGGACCATAAAATGCTTCAACTCTGTACTGTAAATTTATCTTGTGTATTCTCGCGTTTTTTTGTAGGTCGTATTATTAATCTGAAAATATTATTAATTGGAAGCAAAGCACATGACAAGAGATATGCATGAAGAAATAAAGAAATTATCAAATAGTTCACGGTTTGCACAAGGAGGAAGCTGTATCAAGAACAAAAATGGTGTAATATTACTTGATGAGAAAGACATATCGAACAGATGGGCAGAATACGTAAAAGAACTATTCGAGGACAACAGAGGTAAAAAACCATCACCAGATTCTAATGAAGGCCCAAACATTCTCAGATCAGAAGTAGAGAATGCCATACATATGATACTTAAAGGAAAACCAGCAGGCACGGATAACATAAAAATTGAAATGATAGAAGCCCTGGAGAGTTTTGGTATAGATACAATCACTGATCTATGCAACGATACATACAATACAGGATATATACCACACGACATGAAGACATCAGTTTTTATAACATTGCCCAAAAAACCTAATGCGACAGAATGTTCAGACTTCAGAACAATCAGCCTGATGAGTCATGCAATTAAGATACTGCTCAAAATCATACAGGAAAGAATAAAAAGGAAGGTAGACAGCGAAATCCAAGAAGATCAGTTTGGTTTTAGACGGAACAGTGGAACAAGAGAGGCAATATTTTGCCTAAGAATATTAGCAGAAAAATATACAGAGGTCCAAAAAAGTATGTACATGCTTCTTTGACTATAAGAAGGCCTTTGACAGAGTCAATCATGAGAAAATAATTGAATGCCTCGAAGACATAGGTATTGATGGAAAAGATATAAGAATACTCAGTAACCTTTATTGGGAGCAAACTGCCACAATAAGATCTGGAAGGAATTATTCACCATACATAGACATAAAAAGAGGTGTCAGACAAGGTTGTGTGCTGTCCCCCTGCCTATTTAATTTATACACCGAAAAAATTTTCAAACAGGTACAGGAAATACCAGGACTAAACATCAGTGGAAGGTCAATAAACAACCTTAGATATGCAGATGATACCGTGTTGTTAGCTGAAAGCGAACATGAGTTACAAGAACTAGTGAAGCAAGTGAACAGTATAAGTCATGAATATGGACTCGACATTAATAATGAGAAAACAAAAACTATGATAATTAGCAAAACAGACGATAAACCCACATTAAAGATAAGCGTAAATGAGAAAATCCTGGAACAAGTCAAGAGCTTCGTATATCTTGGTCATATAATAACAGAAGATGGCAGATGTGAAACAGAAATCAAGAAGAGAATAGGAATGGCCAAGGCTACATTCAACAACATGAAACATATACTGACATCAAAACAGTTATCTCACAAATTAAAACTGAGAATCATAAAGTGTTATATATATTCTGCATTTCTGTATGGGGCAGAAACATGGACGACGTATAAGCATTTGGAATAAAGAATTGAAGCTCTTGAAATGTGGATATATAGAAGAATGGGGCGTATCTCATGGAAAGAGAAGAAAACAAATAAGGAGGTCCTAGAAAATCTAGGTATGAAAAGAGAACTAATGAGGGAGGTCAAAGTTCGGCAGCTAAAGTACTTTAGCTACATAAAAAGGCATAACACCTTGCAGAAGACCATAATAGAAGGGAGAGGTGAAGGCAAACGTGCAAGGGGAAGACAGCGCTATAAGTGGGAAGATAACATCAAGAGATGGACAGGGAAGAGCTATCAGAGTGCACCACAAAGACAAGAGACAGAAGACGTTGGAGATCCTTTACAGCCAACCTTCGTTGTGGAGATGGCAGCTGATGATGATTAGTAATCTCGTTAAAAACTGCGAGATTTCGTGGAAGAGGAAGAGAAGGAAGGAAGGACAGACAGACGGTGGGACGTGTAGGCGGGTGAGCGGACAGATCACTAGCGGATCTAGTAATTGACCAAGGGAGGGGTGATACATCAGAAGTATAAGGCTTTCCCCCTCCCCCGGGTCCTTATTTACACATATTTTTAGACAATTAAAAAAAAATGAATTTTGAAAAAAATGTGACAACTTGATAGTTTTATTATACAGTAACGCAAAAATATTCATTTTTATTTAAAAAAATATCTATTTATAACGTAATTGCATAAAAGTAAAGTACAACTACAAAGAGACAAATTTTGTTTAAAATCCATACACATTTCATATTACAGAATAACATTTTTTTTAATTTGGGATTGGCCATCTGATACATAAATTATCTGCCTTTTGTCACAAAGTCCTTTTTTTTGCAGCTCGATGTGAAGTATTCTTGTGTCGTCTGCCTGGGGCCGTCTTTTGTCTCATTGTTGTGTTGCGGTTCCCTTTATTGTCTTTCGTTTTCCCGCCACGTAGAATTACTTGAAAACTACGTTCGTAACTTTTGAGTACTTACCATTGTCCAGTACCAGACAATGTTTTAATTCGTCCGTTGTCCGACTTAAGGATTATTTACATTTAAGTCCTCACAGTTGGGGGAAAAAAAGGGGGGGGGGGGAGGAATGCTGCAGCGGTTGATATGAAATAAAGGTTTTCAAAGTCCCAAGGGAAGGGCTATCGCCTCGTCGCCCCCCCCCCCCCCCCTGGATCCGCTTATCGGACAGACTGACAGACAGATATGAAGAAAAAGTGCGATATAATTCAAACAGGCAATTGGGGGGGGGGGGGGGGGTTTCATGTTGGGTTATTCAGTGGGGACAGGGCTGTGGTGTTTTGATCCACCCGTTACCATGGTCAGCGAATGCATTCTACAGGGGACACGAGAAGCTAACTGTTATGACCCTGTTTTGTGCACCCCATAGAGTCTTGCATTTGAAAACACTATGATGTACACAAAGTCGTTGATGTGGATGTGTCTATGCGGGGTTGCGGGCATGACGTGGAATTGTTTGGAGTAGCAACGAGAGGATTCAATGGAATGTGTCCGTTGTCGTGTTTTGGTTCTGTCTTACAACACGGTTTTCTAAATCTGACCATACCGCACGCCATTAGGTAGGGAACTCTCTAATACAATAACCAATCAAAACGTACCTTTATTATCATTGTTGTAGGAAACGTACTATGCTTAAAACCTAGACCTTTTTTGTGTAACCGATGGGACAATAATATTTAATTTCATAAGAACTAAATAAGTATCACCGGAAAGGATTATGTAATTCATCAACGGGAATGTTACTTTAGAGGTAGGTGTAAACACTTTATCGAATAATATTCTAGTAAGATAGAAATATCGAATAAACGAGCTGTGTTACATCAAGATTAGTCAAACTTAGCTAGTTAAAGCATGCACACATTTAAATGCATTGTGCAAACTAAATAATTTATAGATAGATCGTTACAAAATAATTCACAGTGTAAGTCCACTTTTAAATCGCCCCATAAATAAGGAAAATAATGGGAAAACTAGATTTTATACATTGTACAGAAGGCAAAATCATGCCTCATTTGGGGATCCTTTACTCCTTTTTACACCCATGTCATCCGATACGCCGGAGGCGTGACTATAAAAGATCTTGCCCTTGGCCATTTGACGCCACTAACAAATTCAAAACCACTATCTGCCCAGAAAGAAGCGGTAAACTGTAATCGTATTGTACCTTTGCCAACCGCACCTGTTGCGCAGACCGTAGAAGCCATTAGCAGCCTGTGTGTGTTTTGCCTGAGGGTAAGAATGACTATATATATGTATATGTACATATTTATGTATTATTCCTGTGATTTAATCCACGTGTGTTAGAAAGTGAAAACGGCCTGTGTTAAAAAATATTCCAGAACGAATGTGTTGCTTGCTGGAATGCAAAGCATGTGTAGGTTTATTAAAATGATGTCAAGAATACGACTGTAAGTTTAATAATACATTTGAAAGAGTATTTGTTAAAGGAATGACATGTATCATGGAACCAAAGGAAGGATTAACAGGAATAGTTGTAATGAATCGATGAAGATATTACTTGTAAATTTCTACTATTCCAAATCATTGTATGGAAGCCAATCATGGACTAAGGAATCAACTTAGGAATTATAAGGAAATTTTAGTCGCAGTGAACTGACTGTGATGGGTGGTGAAGGTAGATTGTCCTGTGCATATGTTAGCACAATGTCTGACGCTGTATGTTATGTCCTTTGTGTGTAAAGGCAGAGTAGTGCTGGACTATACAGAGGTTCTATTTATTTGAATTTCAGGTTTTGTCCTGCAACCGGTTTATCCTGCAAACATTGTATCCTGCAAATTACCCGAAGTATCTGATTCCTATAACTCGATTGGACTCTGAGGTGCGAATGCTCGTGAAGTCATTGCAGCTAGCCACCATTGTTCCACAGCCTGGCAAGTCACAGAGGTGTTCGACCACGGCAGGAGAATGTGGGATTTTCTTGATTTAAAGATAAGTGGCCTTACATTGCCACTGATCAGCGTGTTCAACAAAAGATATCACCACAAAAGAAAACATAAATATATTAATAACATTTCAGTGGAGGATGAATTTAAGGACAATATAAATCCACTCTATCCTCACAGTCAAACTCATTTACATTGTATTAAATTTAAAATTATTCATCAGTGTGGAAGACAATAGAAACTTCAATACAAGATTATGTTTTATAAATTTAAGTTTCTATGCTTATTTATTTCAAGCTGTAAATACCTTTGAGTTTTCCTAAGTTACCTAACCAAAAGAGAACAGGGTTAGGTAAATAAATTGTAAATACATAAATATCAACAGACTTGCTGAATTATTTGAATTAAAGTTTCAAGTTTTGTTTGATATTTAATTTAGATTGATAGATAGACTATATTATATACCCCTAGAACAACTTGTCAACATAAACAACACATAATACCAAAGGAGAATCTTCGAAAGGGGCAAATCGATTTTCAGGACATAGCCTTTCAAAGCCTGGAGGTTTATACAGCTGGATTCTACCTTTGATGTCAATATACCCTTATTCTTTTCCGGAAAAGGGGGTATTTCTTGTAAGACCAGTCTCTTACCTGGCACTATCCTGGTATCATTTTATACATCTTTTTGTTCAGGATAACTTACAATTTTATAACATCTCAAACCTTTCGTGACATCCGTCAGGACTGCATGTGTTTTGAAGATATGTTTGATCTTATGAATGAGGGATTCCAAAGTGTTATAATTTCATAGGAAATTGTCTAATAGATGTTCGTGTACACAAAGAAATTTAAATAAGAATTGACTGTATCGGAATTATTATAGTTCAGTGATATGCAATAACTCCCACCAGTGGACTTGTTGCAGAAGACGTCAAGAGAATATACCTGTATGCATAGAAGCGTAGGAATGTTCGGTATGTGGAGGAATCGCAAATGGTATGGATAAGCAATGGTAACTGTAATTGAAGAAATTATATGTGGAGAATTCAAAGTGAATGTTAATAAATGTTATGTGTGATCTCGGAGTGGAGTTGAATTATTGATCTAACTGTACTTGATCGTATTTTTGTAACACCTCTGATCGACTGCCCATCATCACCGTAACACTCATATTATAAATGTAGACTTCAGGCAAGAAGATATGTCGACAATAGGTGCCGTTGCATAGTTTTCAGGGCCCTATTCACAAAAGTATCTTTGAGGCACCCTACAAAGATGAAAGAACCTAACTTTGCATAAGGGCGCATGTATACAAACACAGCCTTATATTTAAAATAAAATTATAAAACCTTGAAGCGAACAATAAATTATTTTTCTAGCCCTGCTGTTCACAGAACTATCAGTTCATCATGCTGTATTCCTTTCATTGCCTTACTTTCAACGCACACAACTGATGCACAACGCTAACTGTTTTTGTGTTGTTGTGTTGAAGACCTCGTCATTTGTTACCCTTGTCAGAACGCTCAGTTAGCGTTCACCTGATGCACTTAAAATGTGCAATGTGAAGAAGATTTACATTAACTAATCTCTACATTAGGAAATGGTGCACTTAAACTAATGATAATAAGTTTTGTAAAGTGGTGTTCATGACTTTGACTGAGTATGCTTGGAACGGAAGTCCTTTCTTCTTCAGTCACAAAGTACAAGAAGCGTCGAGCTTCATTCCCAGAACAAATTGCATTTGTATTTTCATATAATATTTCAGCTAGACTCCGCATAAACATCTTTTCCCTTTGCATTCCTGCTGGAGCATGGAGTCCCCTTGAAGTTGGTCCCCATACAGGAAGTCTGCAGCAAGGCATTCGTGTGCTTTTTCAGTGATGATCCCCGATGCGATTTATTTTACAAGAAATGACTGCTAGCCCTTGCACAACCTCAGTTAGTAGCCTCTTAGATATAGCAAAATAGCCTTATATTTAAAAAATTTGTTACAAGTTTTAGGTGTACCCTCTAGAACCTCTATTCGATCGCATAAGGGTGGATTCATGTAGATCATGCCAAAGTGCATAAACAGAACGAGAATGTTTAATATTGTTCAAAACAATAATTTCCAGCCATTTCATAATGTAAAAACGTAGCAACATAAACCACTACTACAATGGCACGTGAAGTGTTTGACACGTTTCATACAAGGGTAGCAAATACAATAGCCGTCTGTATACTGAAATGCGTACAGGGATAAACATAAAGCACATAATATACATGAATATATTATATTTTCACACAACGCATTCAGAGCACTTTTATTTCAATTTCTAATAGTGTGTCACATAAACATTGGATCGATCTCTTCTCCTCTTCGGCAGTAGTCAGATACATTTGTTGTGAGTACTGATTACGTGCAATTTTCAGTGGTCGGCACTTTCTCCTTCTCTGCTGTCAAGCAGATATTTGGTATTTTCATATCATCGTACACTCCCTTGAGTAATAAGTCGTCATGTTTTTTTGCCCCTCGACCTTGTTAAGAGTAGGCGGATGGTGCAACATTAATCGACAATCCTGTGATAAATATTCGGTACCGTCTGTTTCACACGAAAAATCGACCAGCGAATTTGTTTAATCGCTGATAAGTCGAGTGTGACTTTCTCGTCAAGATGTTAATGCGACGAATTATGTTTACTTGGGAGTGCCAGGCGATAAATTATAGACCTGCTGGCAAGCATTCGGCAGACTCGACATAACATAATCACTTCCTGTATGATTCATTTCGAACATATTACTTTAGATAAAAATAAGGAGTTGTATTTGTAAATAGTACGTAAGTCTCACTTCCATATTTGGAAGACATGGCCTTTGCATTAACGCACAGAAATTTCCTAGTGAAAATATTTTGAATTATCCCACCAAAACACACAGGTTTTGAAACGATTGGAAGGCATTCGAAACATAGGAAGAACAACATTCCTGATTGGACCCTACCTAAATCGTAACAAAGTACTGCGGGTGGGAGCGAAGTGTAATATAACCTGACACTTTGGTTAGTTAAGAACTCTGTGAAAATCCACCTCGCGCCAAGAAGACAACCAGACCTTGCCAGAGTTAAGAATAGCAGCAGATTTCATTTACCAGACCAGACCTTGTTTGAGCATCTTGAGGACTAAGAGCTCAAGAAAACTCTATCATTTTAACACGGAAATCCAGAATCTTAGGAAACTGTAACACAAAGCCAAAGTGGGAACTTAGTGCTAAAATAACAACACCCCAGACCACGTGTAAGAGGCATCGTCAAGCTGCCTTAAACTATTTTTCTGAGCAAGCAGTCTGTGAGCCTAACGATTGGCGTACATTGTATATTTTAAATTCTATATTAAGCATTATTATCATGTGAAATAATATGTATATATTGACATGCAAATATTAATGTGTGAAAATTGCTAGTGTATGTCCAAGTCATTGAAGCTGGCAACCTCGGCATATAGAATGATTATTTCATGAACCACCACTGCAAGGGCTGGTGACTGCTTTATGCGAGTTTCTTGTAGAGAACTAAAAGCAGAGGTAGTCCCAAGTTCCATATGGAGCAGGGAATGAATGATGAAAGAAATGATGTACATATTTATTATATTATTAACATTTTCAACCTGTGTAGATGTAAATGAAAACATATTCAGTCTATATTATAACCTTTTCAACCAATGTAAAGTTAAACATAGATCTATTCAATTTAAAGTTAAAAAAAAGTTTTCGCTCAATAGGATTAAGATTAATTCTCATCGAGGGTAAAGTTCTGAGATAGATGGGATGGTGGAATAGGAAGAGGGGGACACATAAGTATATGTCGGAAAACGCAATACTCAAGAGGGTATTTGTTCTCTTCTTTTGTGACACAAGTCGAAAGGTACCAACTGACGGTACTATCTCTCGAACAAGTGGCCTGAAGTCGACGCTAGACACCATCATCAAACGGGTCTTAGAGACGCGGGACCAGCTTAATAGTTACTCCCTGACACTTCTTGGAACGCGCTTAGAAACATAAATGCTGCCAAGTGAACTATCCAATTTTTAACGCCATACCATCACCCAGTGATGATAACTTTTTCTATAAAGAATTATTCATTTTTATAACTGTTAAAACATAATTGATTATTAAATTTGTTACTTGGGTAAAGACAAATCTAAAGTTGATTTAATCATTTTGAATGATCCGTATGTCTCAGACAATTTTTTTAAATTCACTTAAACAGAGCTATATAATAATAAGAGGAATTTCGCTGAATTAACTCAGCTGGAAGCTTGAACGAGCTAACGAATTATAAGAAAACCCTATCCTTCACAAAAGTTCACGGCAGATACTAGAGTTAACATTTTCTCAGCCACATGCAGCATTATTCTCGCTTTTCTGAATATCTTGTGAAACCTACCTTAAGATGGAAGCATCATTATCCTTCTACCTACAACTCTACCAAGAGTAATCTTGTGCGAAGGTAGACACCTATGAAGACCCACATTAGTTACTCTTGAGTTTTGGCCACTGTTGAACCATTACTGCAGAGCTAAGGGGAGACAACCCGTGACATAGTGACAGAAAGTTTAAAAATAAAAATAAAACAAATGTGAAGGATTTAGCCCAGATAGCATTAAGAAAGAAGAAAAGGACATGTTAAGAAGATTCTGCAGAACGCAGAAGAAACCTAAATGTAATATTTTTGAGGCACACATAAATTTAAATAATCAAACAAACAACACACAAAGGATGTTATCAGGCACTCATTGAGAAATAAAGAAGTAGAAGACTCGACAACAGAAGTGATAGGCTTACCGGGAATCGAACCAGGACCTTCCGAACGGCACCCCCCACCTAGCCACGGGAGCGAGTCGCTTCTATCCTCTCCTTATTTTTTTATAAATCTAAATATCTCGACACACTAAATAACACCAGAGGGACATATCACCTCAAGTATAAGTAACATCAGTCCACGAAAAAACAACATTCCAGCAAATGACATTCAGTTTATCCTGTAAGTCTTCATCAATGGAAGTTTGAAAAGAATGAGCCAGCGTTACAAGGAGTCATAATGAAAGCGAACAATGGTCACTAAAAACAAACAAAAAAGCAGATTTCTAGAGGCCACAGAGACGTGGTTGTACAGATGAATGTTAAAGATGAATGTTAAAGATGAATGTTAAAGATGAATGTTAAAGATGAATGTTAAAGATGAATGTTAAAGATGAATGTTAAAGATGAATGTTAAAGAGTCCCAACGGACAGATAGAACGGCAACTTGATTAAGTAAGAGGCAGTTTCTACCGGCTATGTTATGAGAAGATGGACGTTAGAAGACGCAGTGACAACAGGCGCAGCTGACTGAAACAAGAACTTAAAAAAAACTAAATAAATAAACAACGCAAAGAATAGAAATCTCCAAAGACAACAAAATGGCATGGACGATAGTCAACAGCTGAAGTTAAACCAGTAGTAGTGACCGGCGTTTTGGCAGGACATGATCGTCAACGTCAGTCAAGTGAAGTTGTTTCGTTGTCACTGTGATGTTTTGTCAGCTTTAATTTTCAGTTTTTGAAATAACCCGCGTGCGTCGTTATTATTTCTTAGTCTTCAAAAGCAAGTTCCTTCATGTACGTACACAAAATGCTAATACACCAGCCACCCGCGTATCTGTGTGGTCCCAGTATAACCCTACAAGCCAGTCACTTGACAGATAACCAAGATCAGATGTCGGGGCCACACAGATCTAGTCTTATGGCTTCCTGTACCGACAATGATCGAAGATTGGGTGGTTGAAGACAGAGACTGATAAAGAGAGACTGTTAATGAATGAGAAAGAATTGGAGTGTCCAGGCAGACAGATATCTGAAGTACAGTAAACATGGGCGTAGCGATTGCCTTTTGATAGATGAGTCCTACCGTTTTAGGTAAAGACAAGAGTTGGGAACTGTCGTAGATTTATGATAGGGGAATTAAGACACAGATTAGTCCCTTCTGAATAGACTAGAACCTGATGTGACTCAGTGAGAGATAATAATAGAAATGGATTTTCACGAGTGACATGGTGGAAACTAGGTAATTCTGTCCCTGAGACTCGAGGAGATCCTCTCGCTCAGCCTATCTTCTACAACAGAAAGTATTTGTCAGACAGATAACTCAGTTATATAGATGTACTATATATCAACCACTCACCGACACAAACACACATGAGTGACGACAGTTTGACATACAAACGTGAAAACTATAACAATGGAATATAGATATTTTGGGACGAGCTGACCGACACACTTGAATAAGTTTATGCAAATTTTATTTATCATAAAGAATTTCACAACACAGAAAATAAATTTAGACTATCAAATCAATACACAAATAAACATAGGTTAAGGAATCACTAACAGAGTTGACCCATAGGTGTAATCCTTTCCCCCTCTGTTGAACCAAGATCCCGTTATAAGAGAAGTTATTCGCCCCAAAGAGTCACAGATTTATACACTATGGTCTAGGATTTCTCTCTACCGTAAATAACAGAGGTTTTTCCTGTAATCTACTCTGAAATAGATAGCATAAGTAATCTTCAAGAAGAAAAACAATCAATGGATGTTGTCGTGAAATACGTTTGAAAACATTACAGTACCCAGACAGCACATCTTCGAAACAGGAGGTAGAAGAAATTGCATATTTTGAACGCAGCCACGTAGCTCTTTTAAATTTGTATATTTGGGTTCCTTAGGGCTTGCTGACAAAGAATATGTAAAACGTTACGCAAATAGTCTAGGAATTACCAAATTATAACCAAAATAAAATAGTGGGGATGCCTGACAGCATGAAATCATTTCTGCTCATAAAATTTTTTTTATAACGTGTTTGAAAAAACCTTACGTACGGAAATAGCCTACCATGTAAACTCCAAATTGATTGGAGCGCAACAAATATAAGACTAAACACGATTGATCGGACTATAAATACTATCTTTGGTTGTTGGGGGAGACGTAGGAAGGTAAAATTTTTTCAAACACTTGTCGAAACGTGGCTTCATTGGCCAGACTCGCTGATATAATCACTTAGGAGCGTTAGTTCGAGACCACTAGTTCAAATAAGCTTGATAAAGCAACAGTGCGTTGAAGCCAGCTCATATTTTTGCTAAATAAAAGCCTGGAACATAAGCAGATGGGAATTTGTGCCAGTATTTGTGCCAGAATTCATTGCTAGTCAACGTATCTGTGTTTATTCTATGAATTGTGGGACCGTGGTCTTGACGTTATTGAGCAGCACCTGGTCAGAGCCTTGCTGAATCCAGAGTTGGACAGCATACTCCTTGGTCCATTTAGCTATCAGTGAGGTGTCTCCAGAGCACAGGGGAGAAATCGAGCAGAGGAGTCTATTCCTGCCGCCATCACGCAAGATAAGCTGATGTGGCCAGCTGAGCTCAAAATTATGTACCCCCATCTTAAAATAACATTGTAACATAAACTTAAGAGGGGAAGTAAATTGTTTTAATATCAGGAACTGAGAACATCTCCAATGCTAGTTCCAATAAAGACAAACTATTGAAGTCATGATGACAAATACCAACAGAGCTTGAACAAAACAAAACCAGTATTACCTCATATTACTACTACACAACTGACACACCTAGGATACTTTTAATAATATATGTCACTACAATATTCATATTGAGAAATTCTGTACATATAACTTGTAATTAAAATTGATTGTGATTCCTGGTTCCCTTTGTATTTGAATCAGGACACATATTCATTCATGACAGCAATGAATACATATTGTTATTTGAAAAGTTATCAGTGACTCCTTTAAGATATCCTTGTAGAGTGTTTTATGTATGTGAGTGTCACAGTGTTGTCAAGTGTGGTGGAATAATTTAAATTGTTTATCTGTCTGTTGTTGTTATGACTTACACTTCATCATACACATACCCTAGACATACAACGTAGTCATCACACTATTCCAGAATAATTCTGACTGAGATATATATATATGTGGCAGCAAGTAAGGTTATCTATAATACACTACTCTTATTAGATATAGATACCTTCACAGCTGATCTCAGTCAGTACACTAAGTCCCCTATAAATATTTATAACATCCCACTTCACCACAGATGTATGGATTATAGAATCAAAGAATTACTCATCCCTGCATTTTCTCGCTCTGACACACTTGTGATCACAAGACATGCTCTCTTACCTAATAGGCACTCTCAACACATCTGGAACAATTGTTTAAGGAACATACAGCCCATCTAATGGTGTGTTTAGGCGAAACAAGCCCAAGCTTCTCCAATGCTAATAAATTCAAATCTTGGGAAGCGCTCGCTTCACTATGGTACGTAGGATGCTGATAAATGTCACTTCAATTTTTGTCCAGGTAGTCAATAAATAAGATGTCTAAGATTCACAAAGGTACAGTAGCTTGAAATAATCAATTGTTACCTCGAGTTGCAGGTAAATAACTCTGTTCAGGATTTATCTCCTTCTCAACACAGTGGTTGTTATACAAATAATGTCACAGGTTTGATTATGTTAAATGTTTGATTTAATCGCCACCACGGGCCGAATGTAAAACTGTGATTATTGGAAAATAACTCTGGAACTCAATGCCAGGTACAATATAAATTCAGAAAAATAGTTCTTTTCGTCTAGTTATTCTCTGCTATACATAAACAGAAACCGCTGGTAGGTTTTGGGCTTGACCCAGATACTGTATAAAAGGAAGAGAAAAACATAAATACTCAACCCTAATATATACACAATCCTACGCGTAAGTAGAATATGTTCACTTCGGTCATTTAACTTAAATTATAAACCGCAAACTTAGAGCTTGTCTTATCGTTAAAACTCCCGTGAAATAAATTCTAGTCATTAAAAAAATCAATCATCATGAATTAGAAATAAATACATATCTCGTCAACACTCATGATGAATCAGTGCATTTACTTAGTTAGTTAAAATGTTCTCTGACTGGTTACTAGCAATTTAATTAAATTCATTTATAGCTGAATGAGTTTTAGCTAGAAATATAATTTATTCTGCTATCCACTGTAACACAGTAACTTAGAGAATTCATAATGACGATTAAACTGGTAAATCACTCTGCACGCAGTCTAGTGAAGATATTATTCGAACTAACAATTCTATCACTCGACAGTACTAGTCATATTTATATTTACCTTCACACAAACTTCTAAGATTTTCTCCACGAGAAACTAAGACTCTACTATTACAGTGTTTTCTAGAACTCGCGCTAGCTGTCTCTCTAAAGCTGTGGCAGTACTGAATGAATGAAGTCTAAACTGCTGGGATATAAATATCTGAAACTGACAAAGAATCAAAGGAAAGTTGTAACTAGCAGACTCTTGCCAGATGTTGGCACCTTTGGCAAATCTACATAAATTGTATCTCATTCTGCGAATCAAACAACTTTTATCGCACCCATGCCGAAGCCAGGTCTAGATTAAGATCTAGATGAAATAGAATCTACATATATTATCGCCTCACTCTCGCCATCTGCAGAAGTGGTCGTAAGTGAATTATAGCGGGAGTCTTTGATATGGCGGTTCGCATCTTGTAAATTAACTTACAACGAACGAATCCAGGCAAAGGTAATAGACAAATTGTCTCCCCTTTCCATCACCGACTGATCTCATTACGGCGATTTTTATGATCGCTGCCGAGATAATTACAGGTGAGCTGGACCAGGTCTGCTCGAAACCCCGCATCAAAGAGAATGCAATAAATGCTAACAGCCATAAACTGCTTGCTAAATAGAAAAATGAGAAAGGTTAGAATCTGGGAGGAACAAGTACCAATCGAACGTATGCGAAAAGAAAGGTAATACCAATCGACCGCATGCGAAAAAAAGGTAAAAGAGCGAAAGAAAGATAAAAGACAAGTGTAGAATATAGAAACTTATTAATTATAAATCTCTGCCACAGTAACAAATGTGGCAGGATGTCCCACATTTATTCAGATCACGTATATTCCCATTCTGACATATTTATATCACGTGACTTGATCGCTTAAATTAGTAACTATGGCGATGAGATTACTAAAGTTTGACATATTGATGAAAAATTATTTCTATGTAATGACCGGTAGGAGGGGGACAAAATCTAAAATAAAGATGGAATACCTGTTATAAGTGGTTATTTTAAAGTTATTATTATCGGTTTCTTATTCTTCGCATACTTTTCAGAAGTAAACTTGAATATGTTCAAAGAAAGCAGTGGCCACCTTGGGGGGCCGTTCACAAATTACGTAACGCAAAAAAGGGGGGGGGGGGGGGGGCTGATATGTTACGTTTTGGTGCGGGGAGTTCTGAAATGTTGTGGGTTTTTATTACGCACACGTTTGGGGAGGGCTTAAAATATCAACAATTGTGTTACGTAATTTGTGAACGGTCCCTTGAGGCTGTTGGTATCTCCCTAGAGTTTTTCCAGGAATGGTACTGGTAACGGCCATATGTGCTTTCTCTGTTCCTCATTTGTTGGGCACCTTGGCAGCAGATGTTCAGCAGTCATTTTATCAGTTCCACAGTTGTACTCCTTGGACAATCGATAGGACTTGTGGTTGTCGTGAGTTTTATATATAGGCTTTATTTTTTATGGTCCCAATCGAGCAGGGGTGAGATAGTGAAAGCTATGTGAGAGAAAAGTGTGAGAAAAAGTCCTGTTTACGAGGAATGCCGAGTGTAAGAAAAATACTGTCTTGGGTTGAGTGATTGCTCAACTCACCTATATAGCACGACCCGCTAAAATGAAGAAGTATTATTTCACTAGATACAGATTCTACTACACTATCCTCTCGTACGCACACACAAACAATTTAGTGACATATGTAGCAAAATATGCGAGAATAAACGCTCAATTCAGTACGATTTAGGCATAAAACGATAATAAATACATTAGCCCGCATGTGTCTGACGGATGTCATCTTCGAAGCCAGCACCGCTGCCTTTTGCACAGTGCTAAGCCTAGAGAACGATTTCACGGAAAAAGTCTGACACGCTTTGGTTTCGTTTTCGAGAAACACTACTAATATTTAACTTTGCCCAATCTGCTGTATACACTTTGTAGTCTAGTCTTACAATTAACTATTGGCGGAAGTACACCGCAATATAGCTATCTGAAGTAACACTTTCTGTCAAATTTGTAGCAAAACCAGTAGTAATCCTTACATTTTTTGGTAATATTACACGATACAATGCTAACTAGTAACGCAAATCTTAAACCCGCCCCGTCTAAACCCCGCTTCGATGACACAGTCTGCAACGAATATATTCACACTGCGAAAAAGCCAGCCAATGCCTAACCACGCAGACAGTTTTATTTCCTCTTCGTGGTAGCATTTCTGATGTAACTAAAACAAGTTAGTTATTTGAAAAATACATGCTCGCAAGACGGAGAGGAAAAATGGCGGACTTGAGTAAATTTTTATTTGACGATGGACGATGACAAAAATTGGAAATTTTAAACCATTATGAAGTTCCCCATAAGAATTATATGGTAGTATGACGTGGAGTTGGCTAAGTAAGAATGTACTTTAAAATATATGATATTCCCAGTATTAGAGAAGTTATTGAAGAAATACTAATCTCTAAGAACACACGACCAGACACACTGGCGTTCCTGCTCATGTTTTTTTGGTAACGTTAGGGGGACGCGAGCTGGAAAAAGAGGCAGGGAGGTACATTCAAATTCGCTTGAGGTGAACAGAGTATGAATGGGAAAGGGAAACGGTAGGAGAAATGTAATCCTAAACGTGATATCTTTTGTAATTGGCATGACTAGAGCAGACTAGCCAATCGCCCACCAGTTATTCAAAATTATTTTGGGTTTTTCATTCAAACTGCATTTGAATTCAAGTAGTAGAACGATACGATTGGCTAGTGCTGGTAGATATTAGTAAAGGCTTTGATTATTCATTGCCAGTTGAACTAAAATTTGTATACAGATACGCTGAAAAACAGCTGTGTTAATTGTAAACTTAAATAAAGAATAAATTCACAGTCTGTGCAGTCTGGAGGAAGCTGGGGTTATTTCTTCACAAAATCAGCGTCATTTGTTTATATATTTCTTGATTGTGGTAAGGATATTTTATGAAATTTAATATGTTTGGTCCAACTACAAAGTTAGATACTGCTAGTGGGGAAAAAGTGAAGGACATGTCGGAAGCAGACATTGTTGAGTCCACACATTAAACGGTATCTGACTGATGTATGTTGTTATAATTATGTTGACATATTATTGTATTAAAATAGTTTAGCAAGCCTCTGTGTTCAATGAACACTGTTTAACATGTCTGAAGCAAATATAAGTGTAAAGAAAAGAAGAGAAGATCATATCACAGGAAATGTGGTTACTCCACATTATTGTATGGAGGAAAAATATGTGAACGTACAGTGGCGTATCTACTATAAGGACTTGAGGTGTGGTTACAACCAGGTGGGAGTCCTGTACAATTCGGGGCGAGTGCATTTGTAAGGCACGCGAGGCTGACCCCATACCCACGTAGGGAATTAAGTGTTAGAATAAATGATCAGAGATAAAAGGCCAGGGTGTCCTTTTGTTGCAGAGGGTCTATGTTCCTGTTGCCGGCTGGTGACAGGAAACCTGCTGAGTGCTTATAAACGCCAACCAGTCTCCAATCAGACTTATATGCTGTTGAATATCCAGTAGGAGCTTTGGCGAGAGTTGACGTGAAATTTCTGCAACTACCCATCGTATTATCTTACAACAAGGACTCTCAGGTGAAGAGTAAAATATATGGGGCATCTCTGACATTTTCTTGTGTTTCAAAATATTACACAGGAATTTTATGGGGGTATGAGGAACTACAGCCCTCATATACAGTGACTCTCCCGGTAGATAACTAAAGTGAACTAATTTAATATTCCATACAGGAAGAACAGTTATAATACATAATAACTTTTAGTTATTGGGCAGATTGTCCCAACAGTTTTAATTGTTCCTTTTCTGTAAACTATCTTGTCCTTATTTTCAAAGACCTGTCCACAAGCTATGAATGGACAGGCAGAATATATTGTAAATATTTGTTCAAAGAAAAACTTAACTGCTAGTTATTAACTTCTTTTATAGAAACTTAAAGTGTTTGATTGTTGTGTACCATCATTCATTTCTCCCCTAGACACTAGGTACACCATACACCATACACTAGAGCCAGTAGATTGACCGTGTGAGACCTAGGGAGGTAGCTGTAGGTTCTCTGCACATAATTCATCATTTATAGAGTCAGAGGCCTACATTTGCTTGACCTCACACGGCTAAAGCAGACACATTTTCATTCTTTTTAGGATACCATCATAACCTCCCCACCAAAATCAACTTTGCTACAACATAAATACGTACATACGTATACACGAACACGTAAACTGTGGGCACATATAATGGGGCAGGGGAAGGTTTTGACCAGAACTAATAGCTAAGGTTTATAAAATTTATTATATCTTTAGAAAAGAAAGAAATAGATTACAACAGTTTATACATCGTTATCATGTCATCAGGTGAAATCATAGTTACATAAAAGGAAAATAAATAAACAATATATATTCTCATAGACCCGGGAACATGGAAAACTAGGAAAATGATCCCACCCGAGGTGTGTTTACCCAACCGATCAAACAAAGGATTGACAATGGGGAGCGGGGTAGACGGGACGGGTATATAGGATATGTCCTTAATTTAACTTTCCCGTGGGCCTTCAGACTGAGTGAGAGAATAGATAAAAGGAAGGTGTTATATTAGTAGTAAACATTTAGAAACTAAATTCTTTCATTCCGTTTTCCCTTCTCGCATTCATTCAGCGAGCTCGCTTTCATTCACACTTACCCCCTCTGTCGGCTGCATATGTCCATAGAATTAATCACACACAATTCTTAAGACTATTATATATGTCTTATTATTGTGCTCAGTCCAGCCCTAGAAAGCTCCGTATAGCCACTGCTAATTTTGCTCGGAGATTTCGCTGAAATGGTGTGTTGATTATAATTTTCCTGGCAAGGATTCTTCGTCAGATTGCAGGGATTGTTATAGGGACTAAGTTTGTTTCTAGGAGTCTGTCGTAATGACTGGGAAATATCTCAACAGTAGAATGTTACTCACAGGCGGTTCTTGGACAAACTAGCCTTAAATGTTCTCTGGAGAAGTTGGTGGTAGGAACACTGTTTACTTGTCATATGGGTTTTGATTAAATAGATTAGTGCTGTCAGTTCTGCCTCATCAGGCCAGGGAACTTTATATGATTTAATATAATATATCTGGCATTGTCCCGTTCCAGTTAAACTTTACACCATTTAGCATTGACGTGGGTTTGGTTATTTAACCGATCTACTGGTTTTGTGGAGGACTTATAAGGGTCTCCAACAATCAGATTTTTGGTATAGTCAATGTTTGTATGTTGTTAGGAACATATAAATGGGGATGCCATAAGCCATATGAACATGACTCTCTCTCTATATATATATATAAACCGTTGGATCGCAAGGTCTGATCATCCGCATAAAAGAGAATACATAAAACAAGTAATACTACTGTAATAAAATCTAACACCCGCGTCTTGTATAAGACCTGTAAAATCACTCTGGTATTTAAATTATTTAGATTTAAAGACTACACGAGTGACTAGCTAATGTATCGATTTAATTACCACTAGCTATGAACAGTTAATTACTTAAAATTTACGCAAGATGAAATATAATCATAAGGTTAATAACCAATTTCGCTCGCCTAGCGTTTAAGATTATGTTTCACTTCTATTATCTCGGGAAATAACGAATAGTTATATTATTTAATTTACATCTGGAAAACTTTGCTTAAGAATTTATTTAATATGTTTAAATTAATCACAAAAAATCCAGTGAAATAAATGAAGGAACTAAACTACTGAATCCCAAGACTAGTATATTACCGATAGCACAGAATGAATTATACTCCAATATAGAAGAAAATCCAAAAGAAATCTTGTTAGATTCTACTATAAGCTAGTACTCCTTCAAATCTCTGGCAACGAATGATAAACTGCATTTTCGGCGATGCCAATATATAGTTAATGAAATGCAAGGTAACAGCTACATGCTAAAGTTCACGCCTTATTTGAAATCAGGGAACTATTCTCGTTTCGAGCCGCGTCTGCCGCTCTAGCCTTCCCCGTTCGTCTCTTGGTCTGCCAGCGCTTTCCCCGTCTTAGTCGGTTCGCATGAACGTGTGAACCGAAGGTGAGAAAAACTGCTTCGTTCTTCTGGGACCACCACAGTCCTTTGATACTGGCCGCTTCCGTCTCCTCTTGGCAACGCCTTCTTGAAGGGGTGGCAGAAAAAAAGACTATAAAATGCTTGATGCTCATAGCTCTAGAGATAGGCAGTAGGTGTGGTTTAAACTCAACTTAAGACAAAGCGATGTCCTGGATGCACGCATGATAGCTGTTTACATATTAATTATCCAACGTGGTGAAAATCCACGTGCAAATGATGCATACTAATTTGCACGCGTGGTACCCACGATGACTATTTTGTTTCACACAAAATCAGGGGCCCGATGCTATTCAAGGGTATTACCATATCATCTAACAATTCAGGGACAGCTGAATTTCATCCGTCACAATCGTCACCCCCCCCCCGCCCCCCTTTGAGACATGAAACCATTTTTCATGTTCATTTATGACAATGAAGCTGCCCTGATCGGTAGCTTTAGGATGATTGGTATCTTCGATTTCATCCTCTTCCTCCGTGGTCCAATGTCGACTTATAAAATCAGCCCCGACATTCTGTTTATCCGGAATATATTCCACTTTGAAGGAGTACACGCTTAATAGCAAGGCCCAACGCATGATCCTTGTGTTAAATTCCTTATTTGCGCCAAGAAAAGCTAAGGGAGCGTGGTCTGTTTGCACCGTAAAAGATGTACCGTAAAGAAACTCATGATGACGTCTTATCCCGTTAATTAGTGCCAGACATTCTCTTTCAACTGTGGAAAGGTTACGTTCAGCCGTGTTCAATTTACGACTGCCATACGCAACTGAGAATAACAGATTCGGATCGGTGTCATCTGCTTGAAGCAGGGTTTACCCGATGCCTTGACCCGAAGCGTGGACCCGCAAAATGAAAGGTTTCTTGAGGTCAGGTAGCCTCAAAATGGGGTATCCGGACAACTGTGCTTTTAAAGTGCTGTATGCTTGTTCGCACTGCGAATCCCAAATAACCCGGTCAGTTCGTCCTTTTTTTGTAAGGTCAGTCAAGGGTGCTGTTAGCCCGTTGAAATTCCGGATGTATTTCTGATAATACACACATAGTAATAGGAAAGAACGGGTGTCTTTCTTCGTTCGGGGCCTTTTAGCTGCAACTATTTTCTCAACATTCTTCCTAACAGGCCACATGCAGCCATGAGAAATAGTATGCCCCAGGAAGTCTAGCTTTTCAAACCCGATGAGACATTTGCTAGGTCTGGCTGTGAGACCGGTTTCCTGAAGTCTCCTGAGGAGCATAGCAACCGTAGTAATATGTTCGTCGTAGGTTTCCGATGCAGTTAAGATGTCATCCATGAAATTATGGATATGGGGACTGTGCAAAGGTTCTAAAAGCTTCCTCATCATCCTGGTGAACACTCCTGGTGCGTTGTGCAGTCCGAACGGCATCACATTAAATGTGTAATGTCCTTCACTAGTGCTGAAAGCTAACAAAGGTTTAACTTCCTCCTTGACTGGTATTTGGTAATAACCTTTACTCAGGTCAATCTTGGAGAAAATTCTTGCCTTGCTAAGCTTGGTGAACAACTCAGAAACAGTCTGTAGAGGTTCGGGCTGGAATTCCGTTACAGCGTTTAGCAACCGGTAATCTATACACAGCCGAACTTCCTTATTGGGCTTCTGCAACAGTACTACACTCGAACTGTAAGGAGATGTAGACTCACTGATAATTTCTGCCTGACGCAGTTTGTGTATTTCTCCGCGTAGTGCATCAGCTTTAGCGTACGGAATGGGGTAAACTCTTGTTCGAACAGGGGTCTCGTTTGTTAGTTTCATATCAAATTGTATGAGATTTGTTCGACCAGGTACATCCGTTAAGACTGCAGCGTACTGTTTCAGTAGCGCCCTGGTTTCTGTTTGTTGTTCTTCTGAGAGATTGTCGCCGAATTTGACATCTTTAAAGGATTCTGTTTGTTGCAATGGATACTCCATGCAACTATCGTCATCTTCCTCGTCTTCCGTTGCTATGGCGACCGCCAGGAGATGCTCGGAGGACGGCACTGGTCTTTCCAAGTATTTCTTAAGCAGATTTACGTGAAAGACCTTCTCCTTTCCTTTAATGGAGATCTTGTAATTAGTGCGTGAGATCTTTTTAAGGACGGTAAACGGCCCTTGCCATCCGATGCGAAGTTTGTTGTTTCCGGTTGGAAGTAGCAACAAAACTTTCTCCCCTGGTTGGAGTTCTCTCTCTTTTGCAGCTTTATTGTATCTTTGAGCGTGTTTTGCGCGTGCTTTCTTAAGGTTAGTTGTAGCTAGATCCCATCCTAGCTGTAACCTTTCCTTGAGCTCTGATACATATTTGCTTGCTGAGACGACTGTCTCGTCAGCCTTTTGGTCTGTCAGGGACCGAAGTAAGGCTTCTAGTGGCCCCTTAATAGGTCTGCCGAATAAAAGTGTAGCTGGCGTAAATCCTGTAGATGCCTGGGGAACTTCTCTGTAGGCGAATAAAGCTGCAGATATATAAAGGTCCCACTCTTCAGGTTTCTCTTGAGCCAGCTTACGTAACATCATGGTGAGGCTTCCGTTAACACGTTCTACTAACCCACTTCCGGCCGGATTATAAGGGCTTGTGTAGATGTGCTGGTTCCTCAAGATCTTAACGATCTCTTCCATCAACAGGCTACGGTATGGGGATTTGTTGTCCGTCAAAACGTTTTGAGGGAAACCCAACCGTGTAAATATCTGCACGAGGGCTTCTGCGACATGCTTGGAATTCGTGCATGTTAGCGGTATAGCTTCGGCCCACAAAGTGCAAGTGTCGACTAAGGTCAGGATAAACCTGTGCCTTCTTTTAGTCCTTTCTAAGGGTCCTAAAATGTCGATTACAACCTGTTGAAATGGTGTCCCCACTACTGGCGCATCACCCATGGGAATAAAGGGTGTCCGTTGCTTGGGTGCCACACGTTGGCACTGGGCGCAGGATTTCACGTACCTGATAATCTCAGAGTTCATTCCTGGCCACCAATAGTGAGTTTTTATTCGCTGAATAGTGGCGTTTTGTCCCATATGTCCGCTAAAGGGAAGAGAGTGCCCCATTTCTAAGATCTGGCTTCTGTACTGCGTCGGTACTAGGAGCTGGTTATTCCCTGTATCAGGGTCGCCCGTTCTACGATACAATACGCCATCCTTCGAAAAGATGTCTCCGTGGTGTCTGGGGTCCTTAGCCATGGGCAGTTTTCTAAAGCAGGGCTCCAGAGTAGGGTCCTTTTGTTGCGCCTCCTTCAGTTCATTCGGCAACAAATTTGGCGCAGGCTCCCTCTCCTTCTTGGTTTGCCCTCTTGTGGTTACCGCTGCCACAATCGGCTCTTTTGGTCTCCCAACAAACACATATCTACATCCCAGGATAACTGGGTAGATAGGATCATCCATTATGGCCGCTTTAATAACACCTCTGACAAAATCAGAGTGTATTTCTACCAGTGCGATAGGAAGCGTCCTGGGTGCGTCACTCTTAAAAACTCCACATAGTTTGACGGTGTCCTCTGTCTCCTGACCGGGTTTGACTAGGTGCCTGGCGACAATACAGTCAAAAGATAATCCAGTGTCAAAAAGACAAGTTGTTGAGGTACCGTTCAAAATTACAGTTCCTCGCGTTGAGGGTCTCTCTCCCTCAGGTTGAGAATCACTGACATTGACTCTTCCTTGCGAGGCTGTATGCAAGCATCCGATGCGATTCGGCCCGGTGTGCTTGCCCTGATCAGACGTCCCTGCTGTAGGGGTCTTTCCTTTGCCTTGACCTTGGTGGCCGCGCTGCCACGCAGGCTTTGCAGGTTGATCAGGATTGTTGTTGTTGGTGGGATATCGGGTTTTGTAGAATTTCGATTTTTCTTGGGGAGGTCTCTGGGTATTAGTTTCTCGTTGGTTATAGTGCTGGGAGGAATTAGAAGAATAGGATGACTGTTCTAGATTTTGTTTTCGAGATGGCTCATCTGTTGGTTTGCGTTTTGTGCTGGGAAGTTCGGCCATTGCATTTGCATAGCGTTCCGCCTTATTGAGGATGTCCTCAAGCTTGACTGCGCCCTGCTCAGCCAGAAATCTACGGGTTTCGTTTGACAAAGTTGATTTTATCTGTTCCACAAGAACAAGTTCAAGAATTCCCTCATATGTAAGAGGTAATTCTGATAATTCCAGGCACTTTATCAAATAGCCCGTCAGACGTGAAGAGAACTGGGGAAATGTCTCCGTGCTCTCCTTTCGGCTGTTTCTGAACATTTGCAGAAATTTGCGAGCGGTCATCTCAAAACGCTCTAGCAAGGCCTTCTTTAACGTGTCGTAGTCATCTTGGCTGCTTCCCAGCTTGACATACACATCATAAGCATTACCTTTTAGTGCCTGAGAAAGTTTTAGGCACCACCGGGAACTCTCTAACCCATACAGATTCGCCATTTTCTCGAATTTCTCTAGGAAGGTGTCAATTTTCTCATTAGGGCTAGGGAAAGACTCTAAGACAAAAGACATCGCTGCTAGTTGGGAAGATTGGCTACTGGAGAGATCAGTTAACTGAGACTGGGGTGAAGACGGCTCTCCATTATTGGAAGTAGAAGCACCCCGACTTTGGACTTCTAAAGTCTTAAGTGCCAATTCATGCTGTCTCTCTCCCTCTCTCTCTCTCTCATTTGCCCTGCGGACTTCCATCTCTGCCTCAATTTTCGTGTGTTCCAATTGACGATCGTCCGCTTCTTTCTTCTCTGCTTTATCTTTGCTTCTTTCCTCTCTGCTCTCTCTTGTGCTTCCTTCTCTTCTCTGCTCTCTCTTGTGCTTCTTCTCTCTCTTGCTTTATCTCTTGTCTCTTGTGCTTTTCCTTCTCTCTTTCGCTTCTCTTGTGCTTCCTTCGCGTCATATCTGTCAAGTTCCCTGTTGACAAACGCGGTCGCTTCATCTCCTTGCAGTCCTGTCTCCTTCGCCTCCTGTCTCAACATGGACCTAAGTTGAACTCTTTCTGCCATGTCAAAGAACTGGATGCTACTACGACTAGAGAATAATAAGAAGAAAAGAAGGGGAAAAAACTCTAAACCGCTTACGAGAAAAACACAAAATATAAATTACCTGAGATACCTCCTACCTTTTATTAATTTGCTAACTTATCGCTGCTATTATCTGTCACTTAAGACTCTTAATGCAGTCAACTATGCCCCATTAAATGGTAGGTGAAACTACTAGAAAGAATCTACTATCTTATCGGTAGAGAAAAAATATTAAAAAATTTATTATATTTATTTTAAAAATTTAAGGAGAAAAAAAAATGTTTCCTTAAAAATATATCTCCACCACAAAGCTCCGCCCGCCGAAGTCAGTTAGAGAAGGAACGTTATTAACAAGATTTACAAAAATCAGAATAGCCGTCCTTTGCTTAGCTCAACTCTGCTAACTTCAACCTTTAGTGACTGTTTATCCAGTCACGCGATCCAACGGTTTTGCACAAAAACTTTTTATATGCCACATATTTGACAGATGTTATTATAAACAAGTTGTAAACAATTCTCTAATGCTGTGGAAAAAGCAACCTAAGATATTGTCTGGTCAGAACACCCTGTCTAAGATCGTTTGTCTAGGGGGATGAATTTTTTTTATTATTTCCTTATCTCACAAGACAATCACACAACACACACTATCTAACTGAAAATCAGATAAGATACCGTAATAGACACTAGTCAATTACTAAACCTGGCTCAAAATCCAGCGAGCAACACTTTATTGTCGCGGCTCAAAATCCCGGAGAGCTACACATTATTGTCGTAGCTTGTACAGGATTCTAGTTCAGTCCCGCGACGAGCTAACCATTATTGTCGTGAGTTTTACATATAGGCTTTATTTTTATGGTCCCAATCGAGCAGGGGTGAAATAGTGAAAGCTATGTGAGAGAAACGTGTGAGAAATAGTCCTGTTTACGAGGAATGCCGAGTGTAAGAAAAATACTGTCTTGGGTTGAGTGATTGCTCAACTCACCTATATAGCACGACCCGCTAAAATGAAGAAGTATATTTCACTAGATACAGATTCTACTACACTATCCTCTCGTACGCACACACAAACAATTTAGTGACATAAATACGTACATACGTATACACGAACACGTAAACTGTGGGCACATATAATGGGGCAGGGGAAGGTTTTGACCAGAACTAATAGCTAAGGTTTATAAAATTTATTATATCTTTAGAAAGAAAAAAAATAGATTACAACAGTTTATACATCGTTATCATGTCATCAGGTGAAATCATAGTTACATAAAGGGAAAATAAATAAACAATATATATTCTCATAGACCCGGGAACATGGGAAAACTAGGAAAATGATCCCACCCGAGGTGTGTTTACCCAACCGAGCAAACAAAGGATTGACAATGGGGAGCGGGGTAGACGGGACGGGTATATAGGATATGTCCTTAATTTAACTTTCCCGTGGGCCTTCAGACTGAGTGAGAGAATAGATAAAAGGAAGGTGTTATATTAGTAGTAAACATTTAGAAACTAAATTCTTTCATTCCGTTTTCCCTTCTCGCATTCATTCAGCGAGCTCGCTTTCATTCACACTTACCCCCTCTGTCGGCTGCATATGTCCATAGAATTAATCACACACAATTCTTAAGACTATTATATATGTTTTATTATTGTGTCCAGTCCAGCTCCAGAAAGCTCCGCATAGCCACTGCTAATTTTGCTCGGAGATTTCGCTGAAATGGTGTGTTGATTATAATTTTCCTGGCAAGGATTTTTCGTCAGATTGCAGGGATTGTTATAGGGACTAAGTTTGTTTCTAGGAGTCTGTCGTAATGACTGCGAAATATCTCAACAGTAGAATGGTACTCACAGGCGGTTCTTGGACAAACTAGCCTTAAATGTTCTCTGGAGAAGTTGGTGGTAGGAACACTGTTTACTTGTCATATGGGTTTTGATTAAATAGATTAGTGCTGTCAGTTCTGCCTCATCAGGCCAGGGAACTTTATATGATTTAATATAATATATCTGGCATGGTCCCGTTCCAGTTAAACTTTACACCATTTAGCATTGACGTGGGTTTGGTTATTTAACCGATCTACTGGTTTTGTGGAGGACTTATAAGGGTCTCCAACAATCAGATTTTTGGTATAGTCAATGTTTGTATGTTGTTAGGAACATATAAATGGGGATGCCATAAGCCATCTGAACATGACTCTCTATATATTTAAAAAAAAACCGTTGGATCGCAAGGTCTGATCATCTGTATAAAAGAGAATATATAAAACAAGTAATATACTATAATAAAATCTACCACCCGCGTTTTGCATAAGACCCGTAAAATCACTCTGGTATTTAAATTATTTAGATTTAAAGACTACACGAGTGACTAGCTAATGTGTCGATTTAATTACCACAAGCTATGAACAGTTAATTACTTAAAATTTACGCAAGATGAAATAGAATCATAAGATTAATAACCAATTTCGCTCGCCTAGCGTTTAAGATTATGTTTCACTTCTATTATCTCGGGAAATAACGAATAGTTATTTTATTTAATTTACATCTGGAAAACTTTGCTTATGAATTTATTTAATATGTTTAAATTAATCACAAAAAATCCAGTGAAATAAATGAAGGAACTAAACTACTGAATCTCAAGACTAATATATTACCGATAGCACAGAATGAATTAGACTCCAATATAGAAGAAAATCCAAAAGAAATCTTGTTAGATTCTACTACAAGCTAGTACTCCTTCAAATCTCTGGCAACGAATGATAAACTGCATTTTCGGCGATGCCAATATATAGTTAATGAAATGCAAGGTAACAGCTACATGCTAAAGTTCACGCCCTATTTGAAATCAGGGAACTATTCTCGTTTCGAGCCGCATCTGCCGCTCTAGCCTTCCCAGTTCATCTCTTGGTCTGCCAGCGCTTTCCCCGTCTTAGTCGGTTCGCATGAACGTGTGAACCGAAGGTGAAAAAAACTGCTTCGTTCTTCTGGGACCACCACAGTCCTTTGATACTGGCCGCTTCCGTCTTCTCTTGGCAACGCCTTCTTGAAGGGGTGGCAGAAAAAAGACTATAAAATGCTTGATGTTCATAGCTCTAGAGATAGGCAGTAGGTGTGGTTTAAACTCTACTTAAGACAAAGCGATGTCCTGGATGCACGCATGATAGCTGTTTACATATTAATTATCCAACGTGGTGAAAATCCACGTGCAAATGTTGCATACTAATTTGCACGCGTGGTACCCACGTTGACTATTTTGTTTCACACAAAATCAGGGGCCCGATGCTATTCAAGGGTATTACCATATCATCTAACAATTCAGGGACAGCTGAATTTCATCCGTCACAGTGGTGACGTGCACACCTTATGCAAACGGTGCATGGAGACCTGCGTGTAAAACAGCACACATCTATTTAGTGACAGTTAATGCCCGCTGCTTAGTCTCTGCAACAGCTGAACTGCCATTATTATTCAAGCAAATATCATTTCAGGTGACGTGCACACCTTATGCAAACGGTGCATGGAGACCTGCGTGTAAAACAGCACACATCTATTTAGTGACAGTTAATGCCCGCTGCTTAGTCTCTGCAACAGCTGAACTTGGCACTGCCATTATTTATGTAAAAATATGATAATGATTGAACATATAGTTTTTATTGTCAGCTTGACTCGTGATACAGTGGATTGCTTGAAAGACATATAGTACGGGCAGATGAATAGTTTGATGAAGTCCGTTCGTGTGCAAAAAAAAAGTAATCAAGGATTGATGTGGTTTATTATTTGTGTAATGTTCATTGAGTGATAGCGATGATAATATTTTTGGAAAGTTTTGCAAACATTTAAGGCATCTCATATTACACATATTCTTGAGTATCAATTGTCATAAAATAAAAGTCAATCTTCTCCGTAATAATGTATTAGGTCAGACATGCCAGGCAAGGCCTGATGTCATTATGTGGACGACCAAATGTCTGATCTGTCAACCCACTTATCAATGTTAAATAATGTCTGTATTGCATGGTCTGCACGGTTCGTCGAATACACAATGTAAAACATCTTGTGTTACTTAGTGTCTACATAATCGTACAACAATATCACCTTACAGCATATACTTGAAAACTGCTGTCTGGTTCACTCAGTTTCTTGCTTAAAATATATCTTCAACCGTTTGTTGTAAGAAGTGTGGCAGTCATGCCTCTTCTTACTGGCTATAAATAACATTATCAAAAGAACGACATCAGCCAACAGAAATAAACTAAACAGTTTGCCCATTATAGATTTTGCCGACAATCTGGCTCTTCTGTCCCATTTTCGTGACCAGATTCAAGACAAAACGAAAAACTTGAGGAGAGGTCACAGTTGTCGGATCTCGAAATATACAGGGAAAAGACAAATGCAGCAAATTATAGCGAGATTGCACTTGGAAAAAACCTCTCTACAAGATGTGAACTCACATGTATGCCTTGGCAGGGTTGAAGTGGCAGATACTGATGTCAAAATACGCACACAAAACGCAAGATAGGCTTTCATTGCAATAGCAAATATATTAAAATAAAGAGAAATCAAGTCCAAAACAAAATTTACAAGATTCATTTGACATGTCATGACATGTCTGTAACATGGAGAAACACAACAACCAGGAAGGTACAGACTTTCAGAAATGGTTGCGTGTGTGTGTGGAAGAGCAGGATTGAACTGAAGCAAATGTCACCAATGTTGAATTGACGACAAGAAACACGCTGGTGCCGCGGAACAAGAGATGAGAAGTGACGCTGGCGATGAGTAGGACACACACACTGAAGTAACCTGCTGATAGCATTAAAGGGCACTCATTGTTCTGGAACCACCTAGGATAAGACAGGTATGGTGGTGCTAAAGGTTAGCAGACGTGCAATTGTAAAGGTTAAGACATTTAATATATTGCGATAGATGTTTCAATTATTGAACGCTCTATACACGATCGATTATGACGTGTCTAGCGTTGTTTGGGTCACAGTCGGTAACTAGGAGATGCTACCCTTTGTTACTTGACCGCCAAGCTGAATAGCTGCGTTTTCTAACCTTCCAATTCAATGGCATGATATAGCCATTTATATGTGCATTTATGATGGACCAGGGTCAGTCCTAGAACTCTATATGAGAGGAAACTTACGGAGGTTAGTGTTTAACTAGAATCCTCAGAAGGAGGAGAATAATCGTCCAATTCGTATGAAATATTCAGACTCGCAGTCTCACTGTCGGCAGGTAGCCATGTCTATCTGCGCGTGCATATAGCTGTGATGTTCTGACGACAATACTGCATTGTATCCTTAAACGGACATTGACACGTAAACCAGCAGTCTACGTTATTGATTAATTTATGCATGACTTATACGGACTTATGTTCTGCTCATATTTGAAATGATCATCCTGTGTGTACATGTGATTAAATATTACGGACTCAACCTGAAGGCATTAATTACTTCATTAATGTTGCTGAGTTCAAGTATTACATGTTACTTCTTCATATCATGCTACTGAGTTGTATGAACGCTTCACCCTAATTCGCGTAATGATAAAACAAGCACGATCAACAAGAAATCATTAAAATAACTATACTCAGCACATGATCTTCAACCGGCAAATAACTCAGCAACAAAGTGGCGGCCGAATGCGGGGAACGACAGAAAAAAGAAACAAACTTCTGTTCCTTACGCACATGTTAACCATAATATTTACGATCAAGTTTCGATCACATGATCCAGTCGAAGATGACGTTGTACTCATTCTAATGCCTAACAACGTGACGTCACCGAAGGTCGTGTAGGTGAACTGTCGGAGAAACCAAAGCCGTTTTCTAAGTCTAACCAGGGGAAACATGAGCCATTGAAGCAAACACACGATATGGACTACAGGAGCAGACAGTCAGGGGCATTAGCCTAGCTGTTGACGACCTCTAGCACTGATCTAAGCAACGGAAAAGATAAGTCTAGTTGTTTTAATACTGTCGTCATTGCAAACAGTAATACTGAGTCCATGCCTTTTGCCTGCATAGGCATGTCTTTTCTGAATGTGTTTCATGCATTTTTTGGGTTGTTTTAATGTGTTGTTAATTAGCGGGCCGGTTGGAGGGAACTGAAATCTCTGGGGAATGTCGCGAACAGCTGACCACCTAGATTTCAGTCGGTCTTAGGGCAGTTAAACGATTGCACTTTTGGAAGCCCCATTGAGGTTTGCCGGTGGACTGCCTGTCCAGATCTGCTATCGTTTGACGTTTGTGTTAGCTGTACCGTTCCGTAGATAACTGGTGTATTTTATTTGTACTAAGTTCACATTTTTATTCAGTTTTGTATCATGTTCGTTAACTATTTCGTCCAGTCTACTCTTACTATCATTTATTTGATGATTGTTAAATGTTCGTCCGTTATGAGTCCTGTGATGTCATCATTTTTTGCAGTCATTTTTTTTTGTGTACTTTGCATATTCAGTTGACCTCGGGTCAATCTTTGATAGCCAAAGTAAAAATGAAACTCAAGAGATATGCAACAATGCAAAATTATAGACAACAGTATAATGTAGGACAGCTAAGAAATCAAGAAACAAGAGACAAATTTGCGGTCACAGTATCCAACAAATTCCAAGTGCTCCAACAGCTGGAAGATGTAGAGAATACAGAAGACTATTGGCAGCAGGTCAAAACTGTATGGAAGGAGACATGTGAAGAAATACTGGGGAAGAGTGAAAGACAACAAAAAGCATGGATAACAACAGAAACCATCAATAAGATAAAAGACAGAAAAAACAAGAAAGCAGAGTTAAACACAAGCAAAACCAGAAGTTCCAAAGCCAAGGCTCAAGAAGTGTACACAGAAGCAAACAAAGAAGTAAAAAGAAGTATCAAAAGAGACAAGAGGAAGTATATTGAGGAGTTGGCAAGAGAGGCAGAAGATGCTGCAGCCAAAGGAAATATGAGAGAACTGTATAGCAGCACAAAGAAGCTAACAGGGAAATACAAGCAAACAAGTTGCCTCATAAAAGACAAGAATGGGAAACTGCTCAGCAATATACAAGAGCAAATGAAGAGGTGGACAGAATATTTTGGGGACCTTCTCAATAGACCAGCTCCACAAAACCCGCCAGACATCCAGCCAGCAGAAGAAGAGCTACAAATTAACGGCGAAAGACCAACGAAGGAAGAAATAAAGAAAGCCATAAAGCTTCTAAGAGATGGAAAAGCGTCTGGACCTGATGGCATTCCAGCAGAGGCCATCAAAGCAGATATCGACACGGCTACAGAGATGTTATATAAATTACTTGGTAAAGTCTGGGAAAAGGAAGAGATACCAGCAGAATGGAAGGAAGGATATCTGGTTAAGTTGCCTAAGAAGGGAAATTTACAAGAGTGCACAAATTATAGAGGAATAATGTTACTATCAGTGCCAGGAAAAGTATTAAACAGGATTATCCTTGAGAGATTAAGAGTCCATAGACAAGAAACTGAGAGATGAACAAGCAGGTTTTCGACAAAACAGATCATGTACAGACCAGATAGCCACTTTGAGAATAATAGTTGAACAAAGTCTGGAATGGAATTCACCACTACACATCGGATTTGTGGACTACGAAAAGGCATTTGACAGTGTAGACAGAGAATCACTTTGGAAATTGTTGAGGCATTATGGAGTTCCCCTGAAGATCATTAATTTAATAAAGAAAACATATGAAGACATGACATGCAGAGTTCTTCACGAAGGACAGCTTACAGAACCGTTTGGGATAAGAACAGGAGTGCGACAGGGATGCCTCTTGTCTCCATTTCTTTTCTTGCTGGCAATAGATTGGGTTATGAGATCATCGACAACACACAACAGAAATGGAATCCAGTGGACTCTGACTAAGCAGTTGGATGATCTGGATTTTGCTGATGACTTGGCTCTTCTGTCCCATAGCCGTATTCAGATGCAGGACAAATTGAAAACACTCGATGAGAGGTCACAGCAATTGGGTCTGAAAATACACAGGGAAAAAACAAAAATAATGCGAATAAATGCAGGTAATGATAACAGGGTTGAACTTGAAGAAACATCAATACAAGATGTAGAATCATACACATATCTTGGCAGTAATATAGACAAAGGTGGAGGGACAGACAGCGATATCAAAATAAGAATACAAAAGGCAAGAGGAGCTTTCATTGCATTGGGAAATATATGGAGATCAAGAGAAATAGGACCCAACACGAAAATAAGAATCTTCAACTCAAATGTGAAGTCAGTCCTATTGTATGGCTCAGAGACATGGAGAACAACAAAGACAACAACCAAAAAGCTACAGACTTTCATAAATGGGTGCTTGCGTAGAATAGAGGGTTTAAAATGGTATGACAAGGTTACCAACGTGGAACTGATGACAAGAACTAGACAAGTGCCAGTGGAACAAGAAATGAGAAGAAGACGATGGCGATGGATAGGACACACACTGAGGAAACCTGTTGATAGCATTACAAGGCAGTCCTTGTTCTGGAACCCCCAGGGCAAGAGAGGCAGAGGAAGACCAAGAAGTACATGGAGAAGAGAGTTGGAAACAGAGGTGAAAATGATGAGGAGAACATGGAAAGAACTTGAGATGATGGCACGTGACAGGAGGACTTGGCATGTGTTTGTTGAAGGCCTATGCTCCTTTGGGAGTGGAGGGTTATGAATGAATGAATCTTTGACCCTTCGTTTTCCGTGTGACACTTCCGCTTGTTTTATTTAGTTCATAAATTCATTTTTAATTGTGAAAATGTCTTGTTTGCGTCTTGACATTGTTTGTACCCTTTAGTTGCATCATTGTTTTGTTTGTACTCATGATATATATTAAATACTACATTAATAATATGACATTATATTCAATAATACACTTGTAATTTAATTTAATTAATTTTTTCTGACATTTAAGGTTAATATGGGACATTGCATAATTATGCAGTGATAGTCCAAGAAATTAGCACTACAATTTATAAGAGATGCCTAGGGCATAATAATAATAATAATAATATAATATATATATATATATATTGACCAAATAAAATAATCTTATAGTCTACCTTTGAGGTGACAGACCCATTGTATATTATTTAATATACTTTTCTGGTACTAAGAGAGTGACTTAGTACATTGAACAATATAATTACTAGGAATCATACCCAACATTATTGGATATTGAGATTAATTGTGTAATGTAATTACATTATAGTTAACAGATATCATAACTATTTATGATATAGTTAGTACTTAGATACAATATTGTTACAAAATATTGTCTATTAGTTGAACTTAGACATAAGAGTTCAGTACTATTGTGATTATTTATATTGAATATTCCTAAGTTGAGTAAGTATAATAATTACTCTGAAGCTACTATTGACTATTTTAATCAGTAATTATCAATAATTACTTACCAGATAAAAGTCAAAATGCTTACTATAGACCATTTCGTTAAAATTGGTAAGGAATATGGTTATAAATCTCAAGAACTTCGTCAGTTTGCTGAGGCAGAACTGGAAAAACATAAAGCAGAAATGGAGGAACGTGAAAGAAAAGAAGCAGAGAAAAAGGCTGCATTAAAGAAAGAGGAGGAGGAACGTGAAAGAAAGGAAGCAGAACGTGAGATGAAGCAAATTGCCAAGGAAAATAGATTAAGAGAAATTGCTCAACAGGAAGAAGAGAATAAATTGAAACGAGAGGAAATTATTTTACAACAAGAAATGGAATTGGCGCGTATTAAATTGGAGACAGCAAGATTACAAGCACAAAGCGCTGATGCAAACCAGAATAATAACGCACAAAATGGATCGTCATCCAGCCAAACTAAACATTTCTACAACTTTAAATTACCCACTTTCAACTTAAACGTGGACGACCTTTCATCGTTCCTGTCACGTTTTGAACAGACTTGCAAAACAAATCATTTGCCTGAAGAGTCATGGGTACTCAAGTTAAATGAATTCTTGGTTGGAGAACCATTGACGGCTTCTCAAAATGCTGACCCATCAATAGCAAATAACTACGGTGCTATTAAGTCCTTGCTTTTACGAAGGTTTCACCTGGACGAGGAACACTGTAGGTTGAAATTTAAGGGACTTTTACCTGAATCTCCAAAAGATTTTGCAGGATTCATTGCGAACATACGCAATACATTTAATAGATGGGTTGAACTGGCAGAAGTAAACAAATCGTACGACAAATTAGTTGATTTGCTACTACGGGATAAGGTATTATCTTCGGTTAGCCAGCCATTCTTTGCATATTTGCAGGAACGTAAACCAGGTACTATTGACGAGTTAGAAAAAATTTCTTTAAACTACTGTTCGGCACATCCGAATGCAACCATTTCTAACTCCTCATTAAGAGAACCTCTACCTGTGGCGTCTAATATGGCCTACAATCATAATAACAAACAAAGACATCACAGTGTAGACAGAAGTAGGTTCCAAAGAAATCACAATGTTAACTTTCAGAAGGGACATAATAATGATTTCAACAATAAAAATGAGTTCAACAGAGGTAGATCACGAGATAGAAATTATTCACCTCAAACAAACTACCACAATAGTCAACATAACACTAATTATAATCGATCACATACCCCGAAAAATAACAATAACTGGAATGGTAATAATCATGGCTCGAGACATCGAGATAATAGTTACTATAGAGGACGACGAGATAATTCTAACAATTATACTCGGAATCGATCTCATTCTCGGGGATCATCTCAGTACAACCATAATACAGGGGCGGCAGTTACAAATAATACTACCCCTATAGCTCAGGTCCCACTTGACGATAATACAACACAGTCTTCTGCTGCATGTTTTGCTATTAACTATAATGTGGCAAATAGTTGCCAACAATGCAATCTTATTTTTCAGAAGGCGAAAGAAACAGTGCTTAACTGCGGACATATTACACCAGAGGTAGGTCTTGCAGTCAACGATGGAACAGGCTTACTAATTTTTAACAGGGGAATCGTTAATGGATCCGTCGTCTCAGTGCTGAGAGATTCAGGATCCACGACGATTGGTGTACGTCAGTCGCTGGTACATCCTAGCTGTGCGACAGGAGAATACGTCCGCTGCATGACATTTGGTGGAACTATTGAGTTTTACCCCACAGCTATTGTTCATATTAGAACACCCTTTTTCACAGGGAATGTAAAAGTATGTATGCTAAAAAAGCCTATTGCTGATCTGATGGTTGGTCGTATACACGGCAGTAAAGATTGTACTCCAGATGAGATCATAGAATGGGAGAAACATAACCTATGCACTGGAAACGCCGTGATGACTAGAGCGCAGACTCAACTCATGGAGAAAGTTGGTGATAATAAAATGGATGCAGACAACCAAGAGGAATTTGTAGTCAATTCACCTATTGACAGGGAAACATTTGCAACCAAACAAAAAGAGGATAAATCTTTAAAAAAAATTTTTAAGCTGGTTGATAAAGTTGACAATCTATCCTCAGGTAATAATAACAAACATTGGTTTGTTATTAAAAATGACATATTGATTAGATGTTTTAATGACAAATCACAAATGAAACAACAAGTTATGGTCCCGTATACTTTTAGACGGTACATTCTTCAACATGCGCATGACTCACAGTGTGCTGGACATATGGGATATACTCGAACACGATCTCGAGTACTGTCTTCATTCTTTTGGCCAGGAGTGTCAAGAGATATTTCGCAGTATGTACGTTCCTGTACTACATGCAAAGAAGTGAAAGCACGTGGAGCTTTTCACACGGCGCCTATTCAGGCTTGCGATATCTCAGTAAGACCGTTTGACAAGATGGCCATAGATATTATTGGTCCATTGCTACCATCGGCCAGAGGACATAGATTCGTCCTTACGTGCATTGATTTGTGCACACGATGGCCAGAAGCTATCCCATTAAAGACCACCACTACCACAGATGTAGCTGATGCACTACATCTCATCTTTTCTAGAATAGGGTTTCCTAGAAAACTTTTATCAGACCATGGGTCACAGTTCATATCTGACACCATGAAGGAAGTCATGAAAACTTGGAACATTGATAGGAATTTAAGTAGTATTTATCATCCTATGAGTAATGGTGCAGTTGAAAGACTTAACCGTACACTTAAACAACTACTACATAAGGTTACTGTTAAGCACCCTCATGACTGGGACAGAGCACTCCCAGCTGTTCTATTTGCTTATCGGGAGGTACCGCATGAACAAACTGGCTTCTCTCCCTTTGAATTAGTTTTTGGTGTTCCCCCAAGAGGTCCTATGGGACTAATAAAAGACTTAGTAATTGACGCAGAGATGACTCAGGACACTCAGTCATCTTACGAGTATGTGATTAATCTTCGGAAGAACATTATTGAGTCTTGCCAGTTGGCAACAGCTTCTTCTGAGGCTGCAAAAGCTAAGGCTCGATCTCTACAAAATAGGTCTCGACGATTACGCCAATTATTCCCAGGCGATGAGGCTTATGTGTTACTTCCTCACAATAACAATAAATTATTGATATCTTGGAATGGTCCTTACAAAGTCATTGATAAAATTTCCGACGTTGATTACGTCTTAGATATCAAGGGACACAAAAAGATATTTCATATTAACATGCTCAAGCAATTTCATACACGTCCTGAACACTTACAGTCAATTTTTCA
Organism: Oreohelix idahoensis; assembly: GCA_024509875.1. Taxonomy (NCBI): domain Eukaryota; kingdom Metazoa; phylum Mollusca; class Gastropoda; order Stylommatophora; family Oreohelicidae; genus Oreohelix; species Oreohelix idahoensis. The sequence continues at coordinate 155,387 of JAMPIV010002592.1, read as the reverse complement.
TGAACTAGATGACAACACAGTATCTACTTGTTATTATTCTAACTTATCCGTCATCCAGGAAGAAGAATCTTCTTTTCCTGAGGTACAGTTACCGTTACCGGTACCAGTAGTTCAACCTACTGAATCTTGGCGGGATGTAACCATCTCTTCAACGGTTACACCGCAACAGCGTCTACAGATTGCTAATCTCTTACAATCTTATCCAGATGTGTTGACCGACGTCCCGGCTCGCACATCGGCTATCAGTCATGACATTACTCTCAATGACGATACACCTATTCGTGTACATCCCTATTCGGTTCCTTTACATTTCCTTGCTAAAACTACTAAGGAACTTGAACAGATGTTGTCTCTGGGAATCATTGAGACTAGTAATTCGCCATTCTCTTCTCCATTAGTGATTGTCTGGAAGAAGGACAATAACATCAGACTATGTGTTGACTATAGAAAATTAAATGCTAAGACTATAGTTGACAGCGAACCACATCCACTTATCGACGACTTACTGCCACGTCTATCCAACGCAACTATATTTAGTAAGATAGACTTAACTAAAGGTTATTGGCAGATACCACTGACCGAAAAGGCTAAGTACTACACCGCATTTTCCACTCCACAAGGTCTATACCAGTGGAATGTGATGCCTTTTGGGCTTGTTAATGCGCCAGCTACCTTCATTCGCCTGATGCGACAAATTTTATCAGGTAGACCAGACGTTATTACATATATTGACGACATATGCTTGTTTAGTTCGTCGTTTGAGGAACATGTTTCGGGACTTAGATATGTTTTCGACACTCTAAGGAATTATCATCTAACTGCTAAATCTACAAAGGTTCAGATCGCGTGTAATGAGATAACCTTTTTGGGACATATCATTGGATCGGGATATATCCGAACGTTACCTAGTACAGTCTCCAAAATTCTAAACATAGCAGTTCCTCAGACGAAGAAACAGGTCAGGAGTTTGTTAGGACTTGTTCAATATTACAGTAGATTCATACCAAACTTGTCATCCATCACGGCTGTATTGTCTTCATTGTTAAAAAAAGACATGCCGGTGAAGGTGACATGGACTGGTATATGCAATGAAACTTTCAACAAAATTATAAATTTGTTTTCGCATGAACCAATTTTAAGGCTTCCCGATGCTTCCAAAAGATTTTTCTTACGAACAGATGCTAGTAACTACGGCATCGGTGCATGCCTGCTCCAGAACCATGATGGCGTTCTACATCCTACATTATATATTTCAAGAAAGCTAAAGCCGGCAGAAACAAAGTATTCCACAGTGGACAAGGAACTTTTGTCAGTTATATGGGCAATCACAAAACTGGAAAAGTTCTTGCTTGGTGCTCCATTCACCATTCAGACTGACCAGCGTGCTGTAGCATCTTTGCGTAGATCAAACCACAAAAGTCCAAAACTCGCCAGATACGCGATCATCCTGCAGCCATTTGAATTCTCCATTGAACATATTCCTGGCACTGAAAACATTGTGGCGGATGCGTTGTCACGTAATCCTATTGACGACGAATAATCAACATTGACATTCCTAAAATACGTCAATCATCACTACATTGGATAGAACGGAGTATCAACTATAAGGGAACTAACCTTGACTTCAAGTTAATAATTATAAACACTATATGCATCACAGAATTGAACTAAAGACAATCAAGGTATACATATTGACATTGAAACTTCGTCTAACGTCCATACACAATATATGAATATTCGTTGAACAATCATGGAACAATATCTGACGACAAGTCGAACTTATTATCCTATGTGCACTTAATTCTTGGATCCTAGGATAATTGACATTTCTGTCCGACGGAAACGTTTCAACACTTTGTCTAAAAGAATTCATCAGGATCAGGACTACGGATGGATCATCATATCCTATACTAATTAATTAGTTAACTTAACTTCTTAATTGAATTAATATCAATAAAATGAAATGTGAGAAAAAAATGAAATGAAAAAAACAAAAAAAAAAGATAACGAAATATAAAAAGAAGAAATTATGAAAAGAGAAAATAAATCTCACACAAGTATTAGATTAATATTTTTTTTTAAAATGTACCTATACGTTATTTAGTTAGTTAAATTAGATAGTTATTATTCACTAACACTTAACACACACAATTAAGTTAAACTTATATTCGAATTTCTTTCTATTTCTTCTCACTTATTTTGTCTTTTCTTCTCTCATAACATCGTGTTACATTAGAATCTTAATAATTTAACTCTTAGTTTACTTAATTAATTTAATTATAATTAGTCAAATTAATTCCTATATGACATACTAATACGACAGACCTTACTTTAATTTAATTCTATCATTCACTATTGACATTACACATTTTATTTAGTTGATAGAATAATATGCATAATATTGATATATAATATGATTAATGTTAGATGACTATGACAAATAGTTAGTTGACATGACCGCGACACGGTTCTACTCAGAACATCGTCGGCCATATGTCACAATGGTGTTAAATTTTTTGAAAAATTGTTAAGTCGGATAGATCTTGAAAAAAAATCTATCGATTTTTTTCCCCCCGGTGTACAGGGAATTGTTACGGTATATGTTATTAACGCCGTCTGCTAAAGGTTAGCAGACGTGCAATTGTAAAGGTTAAGACATTTAATATATTGCGATAGATGTTTCAATTATTGAACGCTCCATACACGATCGATTATGACGTGTCTAGCGTTGTTTGGGTCACAGTCGGTAACTAGGAGACGCTACCCTTTGTTACTTGACCGCCAAGCTGAATAGCTGCGTTTTCTAACCTTCCAATTCAATGGCATGATATAGCCATTTATATGTGCATTTATGATGGACCAGGGTCAGTCCTAGAACTCTATATGAGAGGAAACTTACGGAGGTTAGTGTTTAACTAGAATCCTCAGAAGGAGGAGAATAATCGTCCAATTCGTATGAAATATTCAGACTCGCAGTCTCACTGTCGGCAGGTAGCCATGTCTATCTGCGCGTGCATATAGCTGTGATGTTCTGACGACAATACTGCATTGTATCCTTAAACGGACATTGACACGTAAACCAGCAGTCTACGTTATTGATTAATTTATGCATGACTTATACGGACTTATGTTCTGCTCATATTTGAAATGATCATCCTGTGTGTACATGTGATTAAATATTACGGACTCAACCTGAAGGCATTAATTACTTCATTAATGTTGCTGAGTTCAAGTATTACATGTTACTTCTTCATATCATGCTACTGAGTTGTATGAACGCTTCACCCTAATTCGCGTAATGATAAAACAAGAACGATCAACAAGAAATCATTAAAATAACTATACTCAGCACATGATCTTCAACCGGCAAATAACTCAGCAACAGGTGGCACACGGAGAAGAGAATATGAGGCAAAAATAAAAGGGATTAAAGACTACAGGGACAGACAGCACAGGACGGAAAAAACTTGGCGTGAATTTGTTGTAGGCCTATTCTCCTCAGGGAGCTAAAGGGTCATGAATAAATGATCTTTGAGGAAAAATAAAAACGGAGGGGGGTGGGGCTCCATAATGCCTCATCAGTTTCCAAAGCGATTCCCTGTCTACACTGTCAAATACCTTTTCATAGTCCACCAATCCAATGTAAAAAGGCGATTTCAAATGTAGACTTTGTTTAACTATTATTCTCAATGTAGCTATCTGACCTGTTCAGCTTTGTAGAAAATCTGCTTGTTCATTTAAAAAAAAAAAAAAAATCTCGTTCAACCTTTGATGGGTTATAATTAGGACATATGGTGTACTAATTCAAGAAACTAAAGTCAGATTCCCAATATCCAAATATAAACCCTTCTTCCCCCCTCCACTCAGTTCAAATAGAGTAAATCAAAACTAAATTTGTGTGAATGTTTTTGTGTGTGACCTCCCTTTTCCAAGAAACAAACATACAATTAAAAAAAGAAACGAATTAAAAAAACAACAAACAAACAAATAAAAAAAACTAAACTGAAGCCTCTCATAAATGCCCTGTTGTTAACAAGGTGAAAAGGGGTGAGAAAGCCCGAGGGTGTCCGAGATTACTTCAAATCCACCAATTACACAGGACAACAAATTTTGACTTTTTGTGTGTATCTGAGATTAAACCAAGTTACCTTTATGTTGATCGGGCTGCTTAATATGAAAATGGTCGTTAAAACACCAGATTAGCTCTAGTTTTTAAAATATCTATAAAACAAGTTTTATACATTTGCATATACATACCATATGATAATAATTCTCATAGCGGAAATGATTCACAGCGACGCCTTTTTGCCTGTCGCTTGTAATGAGTTTCTGGAGCTTCTCTCACAAGGGTTCAACAATAGTCTGCTAGCATTGCTGCATTCCATTTCTCTTGGTACCTTTTTTCGAGGGTAGTAATGTCCTGATGAAATCCTTCCCCATGCTCGTCACTGACAGCACCGCAGTTAGAAGGGAAGAAATCCAGATGAGAGTGTAAAAAGTGTAATTTCAAAGACATGTTGCACCCTAGTCTCACGTAGTGCTACAAGAGGGTTTCTACAAGCTCCTGGTAATTGTCAGCCTTATTGTTTCCTAGAAAGTTTGTGGCAACTTGCTGGAAAGCATTCCAAGCTAACTTTTCTTCACCTGTGAGGATATCATCAAAACGCTGATTTCGGAAGAGCAGACGTATCTGTGGACCGACAAATACACCTTCCTTGATTTTGGCCTCATTAAGTCTTGGAAATTTATCACGAAGGTATAAAAATCCTGCCCCATTTCGATCCATGGCCTTTACAAAATTCTTCGTTAGTCCAAGTTTGATGTGGAGAGGAGGGAACAAGATCATGTGGGATTCTACAGGTGGTTCGTTAAGTACATTCTTTTTCCCCGGTTCAAGTGATTGTCGTTGGGGCCAATCCTTTTTCTTGTAGTGGGAAGTCCTGGCACGGCTGTCCCACAGACAGAGGAAACAGCAAAACTTTGTGTAACCCTGCTGTAGCCCCATCAAGATGGCAATGACCTTCAGGTCACCACAGATCTGCCACATACTTGTCATAGTTGATGGCGTGTAACAGTTGTTTCATGTTGTTGTACGTTTCTTTCATGTGGACTGCATACCCGAGCGGAACAGATGGTAAAACCTTACCATTATGGAGCAGCAAAGCTTTTAAGCTCAACTTGAACGAATCAATGAACAGCCTCCAATCGTCGTCTCTGTAGTTGATGTGTAGTGCTGCCATCAGACCCACTATATCGACGCAAGCAATGAGGTTATCTGTCATTTTGAAATATGGAAGCAGATATTTTTGCCTAGCACGAAACACAGACACATGCACATTCTCTTCTAGAAGATTCCATTGCTGCAGTCTGGACCCCAACAGCTCTGCTTTATTTTTTGGCAATTCTAGATCTCTCACTAAATCATTCAATTCACTCTGGGTAATTTTATGTGGCTGTGCAGACTCTTCAATAGGCAAGAAATCAGGATCTCTTGATGTAGATGCTTTCACAGGTGACGGATGTCCACTGGCCTTATTATCTTCTTCATCATCCAGAGTATAACATTCTGGTGGGTCCTGAACCGGAAGTCCTTCCCCTTGAGGCACTGGCCGCATAGCAGAGGGAATATTCGGATAGGTCACAGGCCGCTTTTTCTTCTTAGAAGTACCATGTCCAATTGGAGGAGTCATGCAAAAGTAACAATCATTAAGATGGTTTGTCGGTTCCCTCCACACCATTGGAACTGCAAAACGCATCGATCGTCCTTTTCGGTTCAACCAGCAGCGCAGATTTGTTGCACAGGATAGACAACATATGTGTAGGGCCCAATACCGTTCCTGGTCACCGATCTCACAACCAAAATAAAGGCTGTAAGCTTTCTTTATCATCAGTGTAATGGGTCGCCTTTGTGATAGCAAAATTATTTGTCCGCAAATATAGCAAAAATAATCTGCACTGTTCACACATTAACGAGGCATCTTGAACGACACGTCTGCACCTACAGAATCCACAACACAAATAATGACAAGGAGGAAATGTAGTTGCAATGACTGCTACAGATTGCGTCATCCAATTGGCGCTCAAGGCTATCTGTCTCGTGGGGAATCACGCGCCAGGGCTATAGAAAAGAGAAGGACTGGGTCATTCGCGTCGGAAAGGTGAAGCCACCAGCCTACTGACCCCCCCCCCACACCCCCCCCCCCCCCCCCCCCCCACCACCCCCCCCCCCCCCCCCCCCCCCTTCCCTCCCCCCTTCCTCCCCCCTCCCCCCCCCCCCCCCCCCCCCCCCCCCACCCCGTCCCCCTCCGCCCCCCCCCCCCCCCCCCCCCCCGATCTTGAAAACTAGAGCTACTTTTTGATTTTTAAGTTCATATTCGTGATCAGCATGTCCAAATTAGCTTAAAATAGCTACTTTTTTCTCGGATACATTGTGACTGTTGTCCAGTGTTATCTGCCATCAGCCATACAAGCACCCCGTCAGACTACCCCTTTTTCTCACACCATCATTGATCCTTATTGTGACGTGATAATGTCAAGACAGTTTGAATAGAATAGTATTCAACTGAAATATACTGAAGCACATTAAAAACGCACCACTATTATATATACTGATGCCGAGAAGCTGGCAAAAAAAAGTGTGGGAATGGATTTTCCCCGTGTTTGCCATGAGGTAGAGAGCGAATGGCTGCTGGAATGGAAAGTGCAAGATTCAACCCATGGGTGTGTGTACAGACTACATGAAAACGATGAAAGTTACACGTGCAACACGATTCTCAACAGCTATGACCCTGAAAATGTGTACGCGTTGTGGCAGTATACTCGGTATAAAAAGGCCGTTGAGACAAAACACCCAGTACATGTGCTTGAAATGCCACGACTATCTGAAAACGACCGCCAACGAGCCATTGGTATGTTGGAGACCGGAATGAGCTCGCGGGCCATTGCCAGAAGGATGAATTGCCACCACAGCACTATTGTACGTTTCAATGAACGTTACGGAACCACTGGCAGTGCCCGGGATAGACTTCAGAGTGGCAAACCACGAGTTACTACCCCTGCGCAAGATCGTCATATTGTGCTGTGTCACCTAAGGAATCGTACTCTCCCGGCAAGTCAAACAGCAAGAGCAATAGTGGGTAGACATGGGCAAGTCTCTCGAATGACAGTCATACGACGACTCAGAGATACAGGCCTTACTGCAAGACGACCTTATGTTGGGCCAAACTTGACTCACAGACATCGTCAGCAGCGCTTGCAATGGGCAGAGCAACATATCAGATGGACTAGACTGCAGTGGAATGCTGTCCTATTCACAGACGAGAACAGATTCAACATATCCTTTGCAGATGGACGTATGCGGATTTAGCGACGGTGTGAAGAGCGCTTTGCAGATTGCTGTGTCAACCGATTTCGAGGTGGCAGTATTCACATTTGGGGAGGATTCAGTTTTCACCATCGCTTGCCTCTTCACGTCTTCCGTGGAAATGTTAATGCTGTGACATATCGAGATGAGGTTCTGGATGCACTGGTTGCTCCTGCGTTCACAATTTATCCAGACTTGCAGCTTCTCCAGCAGGATAACGCACGTGCATTTTTTTTGTATTTTTGGTTTTCTCTTTTGCCTGCACAGAATGCAATGAATTTCATAACAATCAAATGTACAAATTAATGACCAGCATGGATTCATAGGAAAATGAATAAAGATTCCAAATATGTAAACTTGTGCACACTTATATTTACATTTCACACTCTGTTCCTGGATTATACAGGTGGTGCGTTTTTAATGTGCTTCAGTATATATGAACACAGAAAATTAGACGAAGGTCGACGGTTGATATGACAGTTCAGGGTCAAATAGTTGAGAATGCATGAGACTGTGATGTCATTCCTTATTTTGAAATGGGAACCACGTATTTTGTTCATGATTTCCATAATGTGATATGTCTTCAGATAATTAAATTGAGAATGTCGTCTTCAGAAGACTTTATGTTGATTGCCAAGTTTGATGAGATTCACTACAAGAAGTTTTCATAGTTCTGACAATCAAGTGTTATCATTCAACCTATTGAACGAACTATTCTAAAATAGCCCATTCCTAGCTGCAGTCTAAGAAGCTTCTTATTGCTAGGAATTGTTAGTTCTCTAGATACCGGTACCTGACACGTTCTTGTTGGAGCCTTGAACAATTTATATGCGTGTCTGCCCTTCCGACTTCCATCCCACTCTACTGTCCTTTCCTCAGTTATTATTCTTTTAATTAAGCTTTTAATCTCTGCTTTACTCATCCCCACATCGTTCATCTCTCTGTTATCTGTCTATGGACGCTTTGAATCTTCCAATGATTTTCATGTTCACTATTTTTCACGGCACTGATTGTAACAGTATTCCTCTGTAATATGTACACTGAAAGTAACATTATTTTCTGTAATATGTACACTGAAAATAACATTATTCCTCTGTAATGTGTACACTGAAAATAACATTATTCCTCTGTAATGCGCGCACTGGTACTGAAATTATTCCTCTGTCATTTTTTGCACTCTTCTAATTCCCTTTCTTGATCAACTTTACCAGATATACATACCTACATGCGTGCATACATTCATATATACACCTACATGCGTGCATACATTCATATTTACCCATCCAATATTCAGTCCACACACACAAATATATATATATATATATATATATATATATATATATATATATATATATATATATATATATATATATATATATATATATATACACACACACACACAATCACACATACAGACATATACAATACATATATGAATGCATATATACACACACAAACACCAACACATATACACACACAAGAGACACATACATACAAAAATGTCACCTTTAGCTGAACACATTCAACATAATCGGTAAGCTGTGCTGATCTCAATTATAATATGCTTGTAAATCCAACGATTAAGACATAAGAAATCGATATATTCACCACGTGGTAGTGATTGAGAGATTTATCAGCATAAAGGTTAAAACAAGAAAAGGTCACGGTCGGAGTTTAGATAGGTAATGTAATTTAACCCACTCTAATATTTTCAAATCCGAAATCTCCACCGCACAGTAATCAAAGCTAAGAGTTTGCTTTGTACCTTTACGCTATCGGAAAACTAATCAACTCATCAACCCATAACGGCGGGTATCTTAGCCGTTCAGCTAATGCGAATTTTGTCTTCAAGTGGTCTCCAGGTAGGGGACGGCATATTGTCTCCCTACGGAGCTAATATTATTGTGGCTTCTTTGGCTCTAGGGCCATTAGCGACGATCCGGGACATTGTTTGCCCAACGGATTGTAAGAGTCGAAAGTCTGATAAATGAGTTACTTACGTGGTGACAGGCAGATGAAAGCAGTGTCGTTGTTTTCAAGTACCTGTCACGCTGAATGCCGGTATATTATAAGTGCGCATGATTTACTTGAGGTGGGGCACAAGTCAAAAGAAATGGCACTGGTGGGTGTAGAAGAAGATGAAGAAGTTAACGAACATGAAGTGGCAGGTGCTGTCGTAGCAGCAGCAAGAGTAGTAGCAGTAGCAGAATAAAAGGCGTACAACTATCCGAAGTGGTAAAGATGGTGGTGGCGAGGTTACTAGTAGAAGCACTAGTAGTAGTAAATAGTGATGACAGAGGCAGTAGTAATAAGTAGTGGCAGGAGAATTAGTAGTAGTAATAAGTAAAGGTTTGAGAAGCTGTAGTAGACGTTGTATTGGTAGTAGTAGTAAAAAGTGCAGAATTAAATGTAAAACCAAAAAAAAGAGAGGCAGTTGACCTTCGGTGACGTAAAGTTCAGCACTCGAAAACATCAGGACAAACGATAAAAAAGCGGGCTCGAAAAGTGAAAAAGTGAGAGGATGACAGAGATAACTGACAGCAGACAGTTTGACAAGAAGAAATGACAGGAAGTCAACAACAAGAGCAGGAGAATTTCATGGTTCGAGATCTTTGAACAGACATTGTCACCTACGCCACGGACACGGCACTTCATGAGTAACTACAGTTTCAGGCAGTACTACTCATAGTAGTAGTAGTAGCAGTTGTTGTTGTTGTGGTAGCTGATGCTGTTATTGCTGCTGGTGTTGCTGTTGTTGTAAAGAAGACACTCAGACCACCCAGAAAAATGTATCTACAATAACGAGAGTATAGTGACAATGTTTCACAACTGCTGCGTCAACGAGAAATCCGGGTATTTTGACATAGAATACTTCAGGCATTAAATATGACACTAATGCAGTGTTTGCATAAACAGTTATTTTAACTGCCGTCATAAACAGACGCACATTACAACAAATGTCTGTTTATGACGGCAACGGGGTGGCTCATCCTGCAGTGCCCTGGGAGTTATTTATTTTTTAAACCGTATGTATAATGCACGAACACTGAAGCAAATAGAATGCACCAACACTGAAGCAAATATAATGCACCAACACTGAAGCTAATAGAATGCACCAACACTGAAGCAAATATAATGCACCAACACTGAAGCAAATAGAATGCACCAACACTGAAGCAAATATAATGCACCAACACTGAAGCAAATAGAATGCACCAACACTGAAGCAAATATAATGCACCAACACTGAAGCAAATAGAATGCAAATTCTGTCAAAAGAAAATAAATAAATAAACTGTGTACAGTTTTTGGGCCAATTTTCACGAAATTTCTGTTTGATAACCGTAACTAAACTTCGGACCCAGCTTTCAGAGGATTGATAGAAATGGCTAACTCAAGCTAGAAAAATAAAGGTGGATTGGGGTGGGGAGTCATATTGAAACTCCTCTTGTATTCAAAGGTATCCATGACGATAAAAAAAAAAAATGAACTGCTGGACTTAAATTTGTGTTTCATCGAGCTGAACATATGCTAAAATAAGTTATTTAGCTTCACTTAAATTGTTATAGAGATTTTTTGCCCTCGGAAGGGCAGGAGATTAAACTGAACTTAAACTAGACTACGAAAAAATGTTTATCTTGTAAATATATCAATATTTCTTGGTGTTGCATAAATGATGAGAATTAAATGCATGACTTCCACCTCATAAAACTCACAGTCCGCCACAAGATTCAAATAATCTATATGTTATTGTTTAATAGGATACTCTAATGAAGGCGTTAGCTCAGCTAGCAAACGGATTGTTACAAATACACAAGAAATGATAGCCACTAGCAAGGTTTACAACGCGACATCCATTATCCGCGAATCAATGTTCGCTCGTCTTCAGTGACTTACTTACTTGTGCGTCCCGTACCAAAATAATGAAAATACAGCACTTAGTTATCACGTTGTCCCGCCGGTTTCATATCTCTAACGAGACATTAGCCAACAGACCAGACCACAAGATCTTTTACATTTTGGCATGCGCCCTAATATAACCGACGGACCATGTGTCTTGGTTGAATGGGACGCGCCTCGCCAAAAAAAGGCAATATTTTATGTTGTTCTTAAAAAACAAAACCTGACACTAGAAGCAAAACAAGTGATTAGGACAGGATTCACAGATACAGTTACGTAAAACATGATATAAATATAATTAATAAAACGTCTTGAACTACACAAGACATTGTTGATAAAGCATCTTCTAAATTCAAATTTACAATAATCTTACATTGAGGAAAAACAACAAAAAACAAACACACACACACACATTTATGTATATATATATATATATACAGGGTGATCGAGAAGTCCATCCGCAGTAGGTTCAGTGCTAATGTCCTCCACCCGTGAGAAATACTGCGCATGCATTATGATGCACGTGAGCGGATGCGCAGAACTACGACCGTACAACCACCGCGGAGGGACTTGCTGTAAAGTAAATCTAATTACAGTCAATTAAAATAATACTGTTTACTGTATCATAACATATTACATTCATCTTATTAAAGCACTGAACCCACTGCAGAGAGACTTCTCGATCACCCTGTATATGCATACATACATACATACATCATATATACCCACAAATACAGAAACAGATGGTGGCGGAGAGAGATGTGAGAAACAAAACGAGTTATAAGATGAGCTATCTATATTCAGAGTCAATGTTTTATAACACAAAATGTCAACTTTCTTTCAGTGTTACTCATTCATCTCTCAATGTTACTTCTTGATCTCTCAATGTTACTTCTTGATCTCTCAATGTTACCCGCTGTCAGGAATGTTGCACTAGGCACAGACAGCGGGGACTTAAGTGTACAGTTTTATGAAGCCATTTATAACAATAAACGTCACACAGAAAGGTCCTAGCTCCAATGTCCTCCCCCTGCTGTCTGTCTGGAGAATATTGTGCCATATGTTCAACTCTGCACAGACAAAGATTGTCTGTGGTTTTTTTGTTTTTCATGTTGTTGTTTTTTTTTTGGGGGGGGGGGGGGGGGGGGGGGGGGGGGGGGGGGGGGGGGGGGGGGGGAGTGGGATTTTCCGGGGTCACATCCAAGCCGTCTATCTATAAGAACCGTGTTTATTGGAGTATTTTGTGGAAGTAGGTGGGGGGAGGGGGTTGAGGAAGACGAGTAGAGGGACATCTATCTTGACAATCACGAGGAGCGTCTATATATATATATATATATATATATATATATATATATATATATATATATATATATATATATATATATATATATATATATATATATATATATATATATATATATATATATATGCTACTGCCGTGACAATCACGAGGGGAGTCTATATAAATATATATATATATATATATATATATATATATATATATATATATCTATATATATATATATATATATATATATATATATATATACTACTGCCGTGACAATCACGAGGGGAGTCTATATATATATATGCTACTGCCGTGGCAATCACGAGGGGAGTCTATATATATATATATATATATATATATATATATATATATATATATAAATATATTATATATATATATATATATATATATATATATATATATATATATATATATATATATATGCTACTGCCGTGACAATCACGAGGGGAGTCTATATGCACTTACTATCTTGACACTCACGTGGGCGTCTGTGTGTATTACTGTCTTGACTATCACGAGAGGCGTCTACATGCACTTCTATCATTTGACAATCACGAGGGGCGTTTATATGTACTACTATACTGACAATCATGAGGGGCGTCTATATGTACTACTGCCTTGACCACCACGAGGGACGTCTATATGTACTACTGTCTTGACAATCACAAGGGGCGTCTATATGCACTATTATTTCGGCAAGCACTCTGGGCGACTATATGCACTACTATCTCGACAATCACGATTGTCGAGAGGGACATCACTATATACTACAGTCTTGACAATCACGAGGTGTGTCTATTTGTACTTACTATCTTGACAATCACGAGGGGCGTCTACATGTACTTACTATTTTGACACCAATGTCAGGTTTGGGAATTGTCTTAGGGAGAGGAGGATACATTAGAATGATAAGGCTTACCCCCCCCCCTCCCTCCCCGCCCCTTCCATAATTACACATATTTTTAGACAATTAAAAAATAAAATAGACGAACTTTGAAAAAAAAATTGTGACAACTTTATAGTTTTATTATACAGTAACTCAACAATATTCATTTTTATGTTTTAAACATATAACTTTTATAACATAATTATATAAAGGTAAGGTACAACTACAAAAAGACAAAAATGTTATAAAACTTGATACATACCACCTTATAGTATAGCATAAAATTTTTTTATTTGGGATTGACCCACCCGAAATAGAAATCCTCCACCTCTTGTTACAAAGTCCTCTATTTTTTGCAGCTCGAGTGAAGTCCCCTTGTGTCGCCTGTCTGGTGGCGTCTTTTGTCTCATTGTTGTATGGCGGTACCCTTTATTGCCTTCATTGTTCCGCCACGTAGAATTACTACGTTCATAACCTTCAGGGTACTTACCGTTGTCCAGTACCAGACATGTTTTAATTCGTCCGTGGTCCGCCTAACGATTACTTACATTTAAGCCCCTAGTGGGGGGAGGGGGGAAGGGGAACAATAGAGCGGTTGATAGGAAATAAAGTTTTTCAAATCCCAAGGGAGAAACGATCGCCCCGTCGCCACCCCCTTGGAACTGCCAATGCTTGACACTCACGTGGGGCGTTTATATGTACTACATTCGTGACAATCACGTGGGGCATCTATAAATACTAGAATCTCGACAATCATTAGGACTCTTTATATGTACTATTATCTTGACAATCACGAACCCATAAACTGTATCTTCAAGCTCGGTATTTAAAAATTATCTTGAAGAATAGAAAAATGAAACCCACAGCAGTTAACATTTCATAATGTCGTTAAAGCTGTGTATGCTGCACTGTTGTGATAACCTGAGAAACAGAGGGAAAACTGCGTAAACAGCAGTAACAACTTGCCAAACAGTGCGAACACTCTGTATACAGCACTATTGTAAAAAAAAAAACCATGGGAAAAGGCTTGAAAAACTGTGGCACTACGTAAAAACCTGCCAAACAGCATAACAATTCGGTAGAGTCTAGATGGCACTAATGTAAAAACTGGCAAAATAGTGGAAGAACTGTGTACACAGCATTATGTAAACCCTGCCATACAGCGTGATGACTATTGTTGTTATTTAACTAGGGCTGCTGAGCTCGCTCTTTTGCAGCCAATACCAAGTTGAAGACTCCTTGGTATTATCTACACTGTAGATCTAGGTCTTTCTTGGGCCTTTCCTGCCATTCCGAGACGTGTTAAGTTGAAGTCATGAGCTCCAGTTTCTCCAGCTTTTCCTGTATGTAAAGGGTACTCACATCTAGTCCCAAGCTAAGAGGAAGAAGTGCGTGGCATGCTGTGCATTCTCCCCATCTAATGGGGTTCTCCAAAATGGCAGAGCTAAAAATACTGTGCTCTGGTTCTGGGCTCTCCCAAGGAGTCGTCACGCCCTACAGAGAGCCACTTTTCAGCTCCCCCTTCCTGTCATGGGTCCATAGTGGCATCCTCCCGCATGCAGACAAGCAAGCAAAAACAAGAGTTACGTCTGGGGCTCAAGTGACCCCTACAAGCTTAGTGTGCAACTGGATTCTCAACATGTTTCTCCACGGGTAATCCCTGGAAGTGTGTGGATGCTTTCAAGAGTCTATGAGGGTGTAATTAGCCTCACAGACGCAGTGAAAACTGTGTACATAGCTATCACGGATTGCCTCCCCTGCTTTGCAGTAGTGGTCCAACAGTGACCAAAACTCAAGAGTATCTACTATTAGCTTCCAAGGTATCTACCTGCGCGCAAGATTACTCTTGGCAGAGACGTAGATAGAAGATTAATGACACTTCTACCTTAAGGGAGCTTTCACAAGATATTCCAAGAAGTCAATAACAAAAGCTGCTTAGGGCTGAGCAATTTGTTAACTTATTATCTGGTCCGTCGTCTTTAGTGAAGGATTTAAGCAATGGTTTAACCCGTTCAAGACCCCAGTTTGTGTAATCCAACGAAATCACTCTTATAAGGTATAGCTCTGTTTAGTGTAAATATATGTCTAAGTATTTATATATAGATTAACTATTCTGGCTCATACGTTTGCTTTCATACATATAACTGAATCAACTATTATTGTTTAGTTTTAAAACAACAGGTAACAAATTTAATTGTGAAATAGTCTTTAACAGGTTAAAATACATGCGGAAAGATTAGTGGAGTTTTGATAGTTATAAAGTTCTCGTCATTGAGACGTAGGTGGAAATTTAACTTTATACTTAAAGTTTAACTGAAATGTCTGTTTTGCTGGTGTCTTTTAGTTAGCACTTAGCTTGTATGAGTGAATCCTGCAGCTGTGGTTCATCAATTCTGTGATGACGAAAGCCTTCTCCATACTCTCTTCCACTTTAGGAGGTTATGGTGGATGCTTTTCTCTCACACTAGCTGCGTTAGTACCACAAATCGTCTGATGGCTTGTAACCACGAATCCAAATTTTTGGGAATACACAATCTCCTTGCGAAGATTTTCAGATGGACTCGAGAAATTTCGGTGCATATACTCTCGAATCAATTTCGTCTGAGAAATTCCTCTTATGCCGGTGTTCTATGAATCACTTGGCCGGGGAAACTAGTAATTCCTCTTCGACAGGTGTTCTGCGATACACTTGGTCTGGGATATTATTTCTCTTATGACTGATGATCCAATTCCTAGGTTTCCAGTTGTCGTAGATTTTTGATAGGGGAATTAAGACATAGATTGGTCCCTTCTAAATAGATTAGAACAGGTGATAGCACAGTGAGAGGTAACGTAAAGAAAATAGATTTTCACGAGTGAGATGGGGGAAACTAGTTAGATTCTGTCCCTGAAATCGAGAAGCTTCTCTCTTTCAGCCTATCTCTACAACAGAACTTAGTTAGTCAGACAGTCTACTAGAATATATATTAATATATATATCACCACTCACATACACACACATAAGTGACGACAGTTAGACGCACAGACGTGAAAACTATATCAATGGATTATGGATCTTTTTGGACAAGCTGACCGACACCCGTAATAAAGTTTATGTAAATTTTATTTATCATAAAGAACTTTACAACAACACTATCATGTGAATATCAAATCAAATACAAATAAACATAAGTTAATGAATCAATTAAAGAGTTAGACTCATAGGTTTAATCCACCCTCTCTCTGTTGAGACAAGATCCCGTTATGGATAAAGTTATTAACCCCCAAAAGAGTCAAAGGTTTATACGCTATGGTCTAAAATTCCCTCTAAAGTAAAGAACAGAATATATACGTTAATCTATTCTAAAAGGAACAGCATTAGCAACACTTGCATAAGAAACTACACAGTTAGTACATGGGTTATTCACTGAAAGAATTATTCATCCAGCATTCTCTCGCTCTGACAACCTGTGATCACCACTCAGTCTCGCTCTTACCTAAATAGGTTCCTTTCACAACATCTGGAACAATTGTTAAGGTACACCCAGACCATCCAATGTTGGTGTTCTTGGCGAATCAAGCCCCAGTTTCTCCAAAGACTAATTAATCAAAAAAATGTTGGGAAACGCTTGGTTCACTGTTGACCGTAGGATGCTGATAAATGTCACTTCAATTTTTGTCCAGGTCGTAAAATAATTAAGAGGTCTAATGTTCACAGTGTACAGTAGGCTTGGAATCTTCAATCGTTAAATCGAGTGTCAGGTAAATAAAATCGGTTCAGGATCAATCTTCTTCACAACACAGTGGTCGTTATATATGTAATGTCAATCGTGATTTAGTCACTTCAACTGGCTGAAAGTATATGCACTTGGAAAATAAATCTGGATATTTATAAATCCAGTTACCATTTATTCTTATTATTTCTTAGGGTTGGTACTGTCTTTTACTTGGTGTAAAACACGAGACTAGACAAGTCACCTTGAAAAAACCCCGATATAATAACTGAATGTTCTTTGAAAAAGTATTCTCAGTGTCATATGGAATGGAAGCCGCTAGGAAGTTTTTATAGGGTTTGACCCAAATACTGTATAAAAGAGAAAAGGTACAAATACTTAACATAATATATTTATACACAATCCTATCCTTACCCCGCGTAAAATATAATAAACTCATCCACTTCGGTTATTTAACTTTAAATTATAACTACGAGCTTGGAGCTTGTCTTATCGTTTAAAAACTTCCGTGAAATAAATTCTACTCATTTAAAAAACACAGTCATCATGAATTGGAAATAAATACTTATTTCGTCAATACTCATGATGAATCGCAATTACTAGTGAGTTAAAATAATCTCTGACTGGTTACTAGCAGAAATTAAATTTTAAGTTATAGCTGGTATCCACTGTAACACAGGAAAAGTTGCGCGGCGTGGGTGTTATATAAAACAAATACTTTGGTTGTATTTTTTTTTTTTTTTTTTTATTCTTTCACGAAATTAGTAGCGCTCGACAAAGAAAAAGTGCGTAAAAATTGGTGTGCATGAGCCAATAACATACCAAAGTGAATTATATTTTCGGACACGGCCAGCTCTATGTCGCCCTCACCCGATGTACAAATCATGAAAACTTGAAAGTTTTTGTTAAAACCACTTATTATCAGGGAACACTCTTTGAAAACAATCCACGCACTTTCACATGAAATGCTGTCATTAAAGAACTTTTAAATTGAATCTAAAATAACATAATTCTCGCCGTGTGTACGTTGGTCACAGCTGAGGAATGCAACCGTGTTGAAAACAGAACACTACTCGTATAATTAAAAACCCATCAAGTTTGACGGGTTATTGCTAGTATATATATATATGCATTTAAAAATATCAGTGGGAAACTGTTATTGTTTTCATTCTTATCGGTATTTTATGAAAAAAAAAATAATACAGTAGCTCTACTATTTACATCGACGATTTGTTTTTATTCCTCATTTTTTTGTCTCGCTTCTTTTCGACCTGTCCCTACACTTCACCGGCACATATGCGAACCCTTCTTCATGGCACATCAGTGTGCCGCGGCTCGCCGGTAGAAAATTGTTGTGTTACAAAATTATATTATAGCACTTGCCTTCTTAAAGAAAAAAAAGCCAACTGTTACAGTAGAACTCCATTTATCCGAACCCCAATTATCCGAACATCCAATTATCCGAACACTTTTTCGAGAAAAAAAAAAATCAGGCGCCACCAGTCATGTTAGACTTTATTTTTGAATCTTTTGATGCTGCAAGCTTCAAATGTGTGCGAACAATTTGTAGAGGATGGAATGGGCTAATGGTCAGTCGCTTACGTACAGGAAGTCAGTCAGATCATAAAGTCAGTTAATATCTGGTTTACCAATCTAGTGTACGTATGCGTTCTAGGCAGAACACTGGCTAAACAGACAGTTCAACTTAAAATAATTGTGTCTGCTACTACAGCAGAATAATTTTTGGTGTGTGCAAGTATTTCTCTGTGCGATATGGAATCTTCCAGAAGGCCTAAAGCATATAAAAGGAACCGCAATGTTTTGTCAATTGAAACGAAAACAGAAATTATCAAGAGACTAGGAAAAGGTGAAACTGTGTCTTCACTTGCGAGGATTTCCAATGTTGGGAAAGTCTCTGACATCAAAAGTAACAAGGATAAAATTATGAGTTTTGCACCGAAATTGGATAGTGAAAATGGGTCGAAGAAACGTAAACCATGAGACATGCGAAAGATTTGAAATTGGAAGAGGCTTTGTATATATGGTTTGTGCAAAGAAGAAGCAAAGGGGAAACTATCTCTGGTTCTCTATTGTGTGAAAAGGCACTTCAGTTCAACAATCAACTTGACTGTCCTCCTGACTTTAAGGCTAGCCAGGGATGGTTAAGAAACTTTAAATCTCGTCATGGCATACGAGAATTGGAGATGCAACTGCCGCTGAAAATTTTAAAGAAACATTCTTGGCTTTTTTGGAAGAAGAAGATTATTCACTCGATGTGTATAATGCCGATGAGACTGGCTTATGCTGGAAATCATTGCCTCAAAAAATCACTTGCATCTCAGCGCGAAGCAGCTTCCCCTGTGTTTAAAAAGTGCAAAGAGAGAGTAACAATTTTGGTAGCCGCGAATGCCAGTGGAAGTCATCGTTTACCGGTGCTAATGATCGGTAAAGCCAAAAAAAACCACGTTGTTTAAAGAATGTGACATGTCTCCCATTGTGCTACAAAGCACAGAAGAGTGCTTGGATGAATAGTGAAATATTTCTTGATTGGTATACAAATCAGTTCATCCCAAATGTGAAGAGGTTGAGAGAACAAGAAAAGAAAACTGGAAAAGTAATTCTTCTACTGGACAATGCACCATCTCATCCAGAGACGGATACATTGAATGCAGTTGATGCAAATTTTAAAGTAATTTTTCTGCCTCCCAATGTAACAGCACTGATTTCAACCAATGGATCAGGGTGTTATAGCAAAGCTTAAAACGATGTACAAGAAGGAAGTCATGCGTCGTTTATTGTTGGCTGAAGATGAAGAAAGTGTGGTGGCGTTTTCCAAAAAGCTTAATCTCAAAGACTGCTGATATATGTTAGCTGATGCTTGGACCACCCTGTCACAAGATAATCTCAACAAGGCTTGGAATAGATTGCTTGGGAAAAAAGGAGGGAAGGAAACTAACGCAGTGGACACAAATGATGATTGTATAAATGAAGTTGTGGAACTGTTTCAAGCAATGCCCGGATTTTTATGGCCTGTGACAAAGATGATGCACACATGTGGCTAGAAGATGATAATGATTCTGGTTTTCAGTTTTTGAATGACGAAGAAATTTTGTCTTTTGTGCAAGAAGAAAACCAAATACATGTAGTGACCGATGATGAAGACTCCTCAGAGTACATGATGTACTTGTAGATTATGAAGAAAACCCAAAACGTCGACCAAGTCCTGAAGAGGCCTTTATAGCACTAGAAACAGCGATGGCTTGGTACGAGCAAGAAGATGACAGCTGTCCTATACAGCTTCTGCTGTTGAAGAGAATGCGGGACTTAGCAGCCAAAAGGAGACTATCCAGTTTGGTGCAAAAGAGGATTCCTCATTAATTTAAATAGTGGGTTACATCTGTGCAAGTACATGTATACGTAAGTTGCGCCTGGTTTTGAATCGTTTGTAATGTTATTTTGAAAACATTTCTCTTTCTTAAAAAAAAATAATTAATACAAGTAGTACATGCACTGCAAAATGTAATGAAAGATTTTGGTGATACAGTGATCTAATACAGTGTGGGTATTATTATTACAGTACAAGTAAATATGTTTTATAGTGTAATTTCCTTGTGATGGTTAATTATTTTTAGAAATATGTGTACATGTACTCGATACATTATGTAATCCAATTATCCGAACATTTGATTATCCGAACGATGCTCGGTCCCATGGGGTTCGGATAAATGGAGTTCTACTGTATTTGCATAATGCGACATAGACAATGCAGAGACGGAAATACAAATCTAAGATGGGAAAAAAAATCACGAGTTCAAAGGTCGTCCACGTTTTGTGTTCTCTCGAACTAACAGAATATAAACTATAAACGAATTAACGAACCACAATATTATTTGTTAGGCTATGGAACATAAATAAACATGACTCACATCACATAGTTCCCCCGTGTAGTACCCGGGGGTCTCTGAAGAGACAAAGAAAGAATAGACGACTGCTTCCTCAAGCGTGTCGCACGTGGCTGCTAATATGGGGTTGTGCATGAGGGCGTCATGTAAATAAAAATTGTTACAGAAACCAACGCTGCAAGAGTATTTGAGTGCCTGATGCAGAATTTCATGTACGAGGTTACAAGCTACACAAGCTCCATGCTCCGTAAGCAGCACACAAGAAATCGAGGACGACATTAATTTTTATTTAAAAAATTAATTTTTGTTATGTTTGTAAAACCTGCGCTGAAAACATGATGTTCTCGTTACTTTGTTCCAGTCATCCATAAGTCAACCCCTTTATATATAGGTTCATTCATCTGATATGTTCTCGTTACTTTGTTCCAGTCATCCATAAGTCAACCCCTTTATATATAGGTTCATTCATCTGATATGTTCTCGTTACTTTGTTCCATCCTTCCATACGTCAACCCCTTTATATATAGGTTCATTCATCTGATATGTTCTCGTTACTTTGTTCCAGCCATCCATAAGTCAACCCCTTTATATATAGGTTCATTCATCTGATATGTTCTCGTTACTTTGTTCCAGTCATCCATAAGTCAACCCCTTTATATATATAGGTTCATTCATCTGATATGTTCTCGTTACTTTGTTCCAGCCATCCATAAGTCAACCCCTTTATATATAGGTTCATTCATCTGATATGTTCTCGTTACTTTGTTCCAGTCATCCATATGTGATAGGGTGGGCGAGATGATGATGATGATGATGATTATATTGTGATGTGTGATCACTCTCTTGCTACACTCGCACCGACCCGAACAACAATAAAACTCTTGATTCTAGAGGCAGGGGCTATATTTATTTTTACAGCCCATTCAGTGACAAAGCAAACATTAAACAAATAAACTAGCGAACATAACACCAAACCAAACAAACAAAACACCCAACAGTGCCCGATGCTAATGTGCTCAATGCATTTACAGTTTGGCTCTGTCGTCTGTTCTCTCTGGCGGCTGATACTAGGAAAGGTCCGCTGGTAGCTCGCTATCTCTTTTTATAGGCACTAGGCTAATCACTCACTTTACTGCGCTAGGCGTATTAATCTTGACTACTTAAATATCACACGCGATTATCGCTTAGGAATAGCGAAAACACAAATAAAACCTACAGCTATTTAATATAACACAATTCTACACCACAACTTAATTTAAATGCATTATTATGGCATTTTCATCAATCTTCTACTTCAGATTTTTCACAACCCAGGCTCGCGCCGTCACGTGATCTGACAGTCACGTGGGCCGACCGAAAATATATGGGCGACAAACATGCCTTGAACTGAAGTGGGGGTGGGGCCTCAGGGGTGTCTTCCCGGCCCATCACATATCTCCCTCCTGATTTTGTTGTCGTCCCGACAACATCACCACCTCTGGCGCTTCGATCGTAGCCTCTTAGATCGTTGGTGCTGCGTATGACTCTTTCTCTGCGGCGATGCTTTAGGCTGAGCTTCTGTCATCGGTACAACCCGGCTGGGGACTGTCTTGGTCGACATGTCCCTAGTTGTGCTTTGTCGGGCTGGCAGTTGCTGTGGTCTAGAAGATTCGCCTACTTGTGCCGCGTCGCTGCTGGCTTGTGACATCTGCTTGCCAGTGCATGTAGCTGTCGAATCTGTAGGGGGATCGCTCTTGACGTGTTCTGCACTCATTTTGCGTGGACGGTGGCTTACATTCCCCACAGTCTGCTTTTCATGTGTCTCCTCCTCTGAACCTTGACTTGCACTCCCTCCTCTCTGCTTAAGACGAGTTTCCTCCCCTAACCGACTACCAATCTTCTCGGCTCCCTTAGGGTGACAGTTGTCACGGTCATCTCTTGGCTTGCACCCGGAAGGAAACCTGGTTGTGGTAGCACGTCTCGGGAAAGAGCTCTTTGAGGGACAGGCGGCTATCAAATGTTCAGTTGACTTGCATCGAAAACATCTCTTCGGAAGCGGGCCTTGAGGGCACTTGGCTGCCATGTGGTCTGACAGGTCTCCACAATTGTAGCATCTTATCTTTCTGGGCTTCCTCTGTGCCATGGGTCGCTTTCTTGCTGCCCTTACACTCTTGACCGCCAATGCCGCATACATAAATTGCTTCCATGCCCTGGACCGATGGTTTGCTGTCAAACTCTACTCTCTCATTTCTCGCCAGACTCCGGAATCCCTTTCTGAAGATCTTGGTCTGATGTACAAATACATCAATACCTCCATCATCTGGCGTGATGAATCCCCATCCCCTGCGGACACTGTACCACTTGCAAACTCCTTTTCGCCTTGTCGGTGCAGCTGCACTGGTCGGTACTGTCAGCTCACTGCTTTCGTTAACAACAGCTTGACTCTCACATACCAGAACATGCACCTCCTCGTCGTGCTTTGGCTGTTCCCGCGGACACACCTCCTTGTCTTGCGTTGGCTGTTCCCGCGGCTGGCATGGTGCTCTCTTTCTCTGCACCTCCTCTTGTGCTGGCGAACTGGACTCTGACATCTGTGCTATCTGGGACTTTAGGAAGGATAATTCTGCCCTGAGTGCCTCCTCCTCCTTTTTTAACTTCTGCACTTGCTATCTGGACCCGTGTCTCAGGCTTTTTACTTTCACCATAAACAGCATATTCCCAAGGGAAATTCCTGTTCACCTCACTGACTTGTGGTTTCTCGCTATAGGCTTTTTTGACAATTTCCAGTAACTGCTCAGGGCTGGCCTTGGCTCCGCCATGTATCCGCAACTCCCTAGCGACCCATGGTGTAACGTTGTTCCAGATTAAATCTACTTTGTCTATCGCACTAAAGGACCCCATCTTCCACACGGCCTCTACCTCTTCCACAAACTCTTGCCAAGTGGGACTTCCCTCTCCACTAAATAGCCTTATGTCTGGCACCTTCACATACAATATCTTCACAGGCGCATTGATCGATGCCATCTTGCTGCAAGACCGCACTGCTGGGTGTTTACAATATTTGTTCGTTTGCTGTTTGCTCAGTGTCACTGTCTGCCTTATCCTGCCGACGACGCCAATTGTGATAGGGTGGGCGAGATGATGATGATGATGATGATTATATTGTGATGTGTGATCACTCTCTTGCTACACTCGCACCGACCCGAACAACAATAAAACTCTTGATTCTAGAGGCAGGGGCTATATTTATTTTTACAGCCCATTCAGTGACAAAGCAAACATTAAACAAATAAACTAGCGAACATAACACCAAACCAAACAAACAAAACACCCAACAGTGCCCGATGCTAATGTGCTCAATGCATTTACAGTTTGGCTCTGTCGTCTGTTCTCTCTGGCGGCTGATACTAGGAAAGGTCCGCTGGTAGCTCGCTATCTCTTTTTATAGGCACTAGGCTAATCACTCACTTTACTGCGCTAGGCGTATTAATCTTGACTACTTAAATATCACACGCGATTATCGCTTAGGAATAGCGAAAACACAAATAAAACCTACAGCTATTTAATATAACACAATTCTACACCACAACTTAATTTAAATGCATTATTATGGCATTTTCATCAATCTTCTACTTCAGATTTTTCATAACCCAGGCTCGCGCCGTCACGTGATCTGACAGTCACGTGGGCCGACCGAAAATATATGGGCGACAAACATGCCTTGAACTGAAGTGGGGGTGGGGCCTCAGGGGTGTCTTCCCGGCCCATCACACATAAGTCAACCCCTTTATATATAGGTTCATTCATCTGATATGTTCTCGTTACTTTGTTCCAGTCATCCATAAGTCAACCCCTTTATATATAGGTTCATTCATCTGATATGTTCTCGTTACTTTGTTCCAGTCATCCATAAGTCAACCCCTTTATATATAGGTTCATTCATCTGATATGTTCTCGTTACTTTGTTCCAGCCATCCATAAGTCAACCCCTTTATATATAGGTTCATTCATCTGATATGTTCTCGTTACTTTGTTCCAGTCATCCATAAGTCAACCCCTTTATATATAGGTTCATTCATCTGATATGTTCTCGTTACTTTGTTCCAGCCATCCATAAGTCAACCCCTTTATATATAGGTTCATTCATCTGATATGTTCTCGTTACTTTGTTCCAGTCATCCATAAGTCAACCCCTTTATATATAGGTTCATTCATCTGATATGTTCTCGTTACTTTGTTCCAGCCATCCATAAGTCAACCCCTTTATATATAGGTTCATTCATCTGATATGTTCTCGTTACTTTGTTCCAGTCATCCATACGTCAACCCCTTTATATATAGGTTCATTCATCTGAGATGTTCTCATTAGTTTGTTCCATCTGTCAATTAGTCATCCCCTTCATATATAGATGTTCTCATTAGGTTGTTCCATCTGTCAATAAGTCAACCCCTTCATATATAGGTTCATTCATCTGAGATGTTCTCATTAATTTGTTCCATCTATCCACAAATCAGCTTCTTCATATATAGGTTCAATTATCCGAGATGTTTTTGTTAGTTTACTCCATCCATCCACAAGTCAGCCTCTTAATATATAGGTTCATTCATCCAATCACTAGACTGCCTGTATCTGTCAGTATCTCCGTCCGCCCGCCTATCTATCTATCTATCTATCTATCTATCTATCTATCTATCTATC
The DNA here is from genome assembly GCA_024509875.1 of Oreohelix idahoensis. Taxonomy (NCBI): domain Eukaryota; kingdom Metazoa; phylum Mollusca; class Gastropoda; order Stylommatophora; family Oreohelicidae; genus Oreohelix; species Oreohelix idahoensis. The sequence goes on along the minus strand of JAMPIV010002592.1, from coordinate 129,636 downwards.
TATCTATCTATCTATCTATCTATCTATCTATCTATCTATCTATCTATCTATCTATCTATAAGTCTGTCTGTCTGTTTGTCTGTCCGTGAATGTGCCTATGTATATTTGTCTATCGTTCAATTCTGCTCGTCTAGTTGTCTTTCCGTAAATACACACCAGAAATGTCACGTGCTCCGTTCGCCAAAACATGACTTCAATATTAGACAACGAATCTAGCCTCATGGAGAGATGCCTCACACAATTTGTGTAACATCACGCCAAGATGGCTACGTCAAGTGGACGTCGCAAGATCGAGTGATAAATTATCATGTTGAGCATCATTAACCAAAGCGTTGCGCATGCGTATACCAAGGCGGATAGGTTACAGTTATATATATATATATATATATACTAATGCTGAGAGAAATTTTTCTTCTCTGTCCATAACATTTGCCCTGTCTATCTCTTTCTCTCTCTCTCTCATTTTCTTTGTGTGTTTGTGCATGCGAATGTGTATGTGCGTGTATGTGGGTGTTCTTGTGTTATAAAACATTTTAGTAGCCTCGTGCACCGATACACCTCTTTATCTAGAACGTTCGAACATCTCCTACTCTGTTACATGACGGAAGCATGCGCCATTGTATATTTAAATGACTGGAATATTTCGCCACAATATTGCATTTAACGATTATTTGGAGAGAAAGATCCTCGGCCTAGTTTCTTTCTATGATTCATTCGAAAAGGAAAGCACGTTTAATAACTACCAATAAGTTGCGTGCTAAACGACGCTGGCAATAATGTAACCTCACAACCGATGGTTCCTGTTGTTCTAATTTGCACTGTCACACGTGCCATGTTGTTGAGCTGATCAGTATGTTCTCTCTGCACCACTCATCAGTTTGTTCTCTCTGCACCACTCATCAGTATGTTCTCTCTGCACCACTCATCAGTTTGACAGCAGTTTTCTATAAATATTGTCATTGGAAAGATATTAAAATAACCATGCTTATGCTTCTTTGGTTTTTTTTTTAAAGCGCAAAAAAAGTAGTCAAACAAAATTTTGAAATATGAGGGAAGTGTAGTGGTGTTTGATGGTATTGTATGATGGTGTTATTACTAAATGTAAATTGTATGAGGCCAGCTGTGAAGGCTCCTGAGATAAAATGTAGTGGTGAATTGTCAGAAGGCCTTTCTTGCTACCACTACGACCTCACACTTAATTTTTTTTTTAATGAATGTGGCTACGTAAAGTGTCTAGGGTTATGATATGTAGTGTGGTGTAATGGATTATAAATATACCCACAGATATTAACAAGACTAATAATATTAATAAATGTTAAAATACACTGAACTAACTCACGTGTGTAAAATTTTTTGATATAAGTATATTACATTTATTTTGTTCTGTGTCAATTTTTTAGGTTGACCAGAACTTAAGAGGATTTAGAGATTATGAAAAGAAATGCATAGAATATTATATCATAAATGCAATAGTGTACATATATATGTACTATACTAGTTAGTTTTATTAAAATGTTATAGTATTCATCTACTTGGGAGGATAGTACTGTTTGTGCTGTTGGGGTGGCCTCATCACACCTGTCTATATTGACTACACAGTGTCCAGAAAATGGTGGGAATCTTTATGGGGTTCTTAGTAACTAAAGGGCGTTGGTGAAAGTCCAGCAGACCAGAGGCTCACTCATCTGGTAGTTGTCGCTCTGGTGCTGAAATCAGGTGGTCCCACCTCTCCGTGCTGGCGGGCAATAATGGTGGTCTCTGTCACAAATACTGCACAGATACACTCGAGTAAAGTCACCAACTGAATAGACCCTGCTTTGTTGACGACAGAAACTCGCAGCTCTGCAATCAAAGTATGGGCCATGTGTCAAAATCTATTCTCTACCCACGTCTGGACACAACAGTGACACAACAACCACATCATACAGACAGGTCAGATCTCTCTGACCAAACAGCACATTTACCATGGTGGTTTTACATCAGATAGACCCTCCCAGACTATAGATCCTGAAAAATGTTTATTAGTTTTCGGCCCTAAAAGAGGATAGGTAATATGTATCTTTATTCTCAACACTTGATCTGTCCTGCATAATCCTTGCTGGAGCTTATGTACATTTTTGGTCCCTAGACCCTGACTAGGGCGGGGGGTCTAGAGCAAATCCCTACTTGTTTGTAAGGCTAGATTTCGATATGGCAGTATCAAATCACTCAAACATGAAACAATATTCAAAATATATAAGGAAATAATTTCAATCTTACCAGATTATGAATAAATAACACAGAATTGCTAGCAAAACTCAGCTGAGCTGCTGGCTATAGTATGGCGTCCCTAAATTTATTTCACTTGCTTTCATATGGAATCACCACACTTTAAAATCTGTGTCTATCACTGAACAACTATTGAAGAATGGCCCCACTTTCGCGTCTGAGCGCTAATGATATGATTGTCTGTGGCCAATCACTGCCTAGGTTATTTGAATTTCAAAATTTCTACACTAAAGTCATTTCAGTCATGCTTCAGTCAAGTATGGATGTTTATCTGTTAGTCTGTCCGTCTCTACTTGTGTTTCTAAAAAAATGTGCTTGGTTTTTGAACCAACCTTTCTCTCCCCTCCAAAATTTTGTCGTTAAAAGTTATATTTAGACACAGCTACCGCTCAAAAACCCTCTCCTCCATACTAAGTAAATTTGAACACCTGCGTCCAAGGTCGTGTTTTTGTGTGCAAATTGCGACACTTTTTTATTCAACACAGTCTGTCGATGATGTGAACTACACTGTCTTTTGTCATTATCTTCAATATTATCTATCCGTTTGTAAAATTAAGACCATCTTAGTTCACTGCTCAGAATAGGCCATCCGGCCAGCTAATTTTTTATATTCCTAACATTAATATTAAGAAAAAATTACTTTTTAATTTTTGTAATATTCCTAACATCTGCGTTTTACCGCTCCATTCAAATCAAAAGCTTGGTATCGCAAAAGCGTCCAATAAATGACTGTGGCGTAACATATCTAGGGTCCCTTCTGTGGAGTTGCTTACTTTTTATGTCAACTTGGGAAACGTGACTTTTCTCCGTTTCCCCCCCAATTGCGTCTCCTTAGCCTTTCCAGTCATATTTTTTTTCTTTTTGATCCGCCGTTCCCCTCCTGTCTAGCAAGTCAATTATTATGGAGGATGATGACCCGCGGTCTAGGCGATCATGTACATCAGCAGCCTACGCATTATGTTTTTATCCTTAAATGTTATCTTTGGAGGGATTTTACCGTTGTATCTCTGTCAATTTCACTACACATCTCCCCACTTGAAAACATGCCTATGGCAAGTTCCAAAACCAGCGATACACATAGGTAAAATTACTCCTCACGTCTGCCACTACTCTAATTTTGATCACAGGGGTGCCGACTGAGGAAATCTGCACCGACATTCAATTTGCGGCTTGCATAAGCGACTGGTTTCAGTTCCCCATCAGGTGAAGATGATCTTTGCAACAAAGCCCCTCCGAGTCCTACATTACTTGCATCGGTTCTTAAAACAAAGTCCTGTGTCAAATCAGGCAGTTTGAGAATAGGCTTGCTAGTGAGTTTTTCCTTTAACTCTTGGAACGCTAGTTCACATTGTGCAGTCCAAATAATTTTATCTGGAAGTCCCTTGCGAGTCAAATCAGTCAGAGGAGCACATATAGCGTTAAAATTCTTGATGTATTTCTGATAAAATCCGCATAACGACACAAATGATCGCACGTCCTTTTTTGTTTGCGGCCTAGGTGCTCTCTGCAGTTTTTCCAAGTTCTTAGGATCAGGGGTCATATTACCCTGATATACAGTGTGTCCCAAGAATTCCAACTCTTTGCATCCAATACAACATTTTGTGGGCCTAGCAGTTAAGTTTGCCTCCCGAAGTCTATCAAACAACATCTCCAGAGCTTCAATGTGTTCTTCAAATGTCTCGGTGGCGACGAGAATATCATCCATGAAATTTGTGATACAGGGGTTATTCAGGGGATCCAACAATTTTCGCATCATCCTTGAAAACACACTCGGAGCATTTTTCAGTCCGAATGGTAGCATATTGAATTCATAATGTCCATCCGAAGTGCTAAAAGCCAAATAAGGTCTCACTTCAGGCTTCACTGGGATCTGGTAATAGCCTTTACTAAGATCCACTTTTGAAAAATATTTTGCCTTGTTCAGTCTGGCAAATAACTGTTTTGTGTCTGGTAATGGATCCACTTGTCCTTCTGTGACAGCATTCAGTTTCCTGTAATCTATGCACAGTCTGTGTTCCCCAGACGGTTTTCTCAACAAAACGACACTAGAACTAAAAGATGATTCACTGTGCGAAATAATCCCCTCCTTCAACAAATACTCTATTTCTTCCTTCAATGCCTTCTCCTTCGCGAACGGAATAGAATAGGCTCTCATACAGATTGGGTTTGAGTCTACCAGTTTCATGTCATACTGTAGCAAATTTGTATGGCCTGGTTTATCTGTTAATACATCTGTATGTTCCTCCAGAACCTGTTGAACTCTCTCCCTCTGGTTTTTAGTCAGGTGCTTACTGACTTTTACCTGTGCTGCTGTTTCACAAGGATGTAATGGGTATTCATGTGAGGTGAGTGGTTCCTTTTGCATCTGGGTTGCAATAGCCAAGGTCAATAAAGGGGTGCTTTCCTGGAGTGGTCTGTCCAGATACTTCTTTAACAGGTTTACATGATAAACTTTTTCCTTCCCCTTTTTGTCAATTTTATAGTTTGTTCTAGACACCTTCTCTAGAACCGTATATGGACCTTGCCAACCAATTTGTAATTTATTCTGGCTTCCGGGTAGTAGAAGCAGCACCTTCTCTCCGACTGCCAGTTCCCTGTCCTTTGCCTTCCTATTAAAATATGCTGCATGTTTCTTCCTGGCTTGTTTCAAATTATCATTTGCCAGTTTCCATCCAGCTTTCAAACGAGTGGTCAGTTCGTTCACATATTGATACGATGAGGTAACAGTCTCTTCCGCCTTCTCATCTGTCCAGGTCCTTAATAACGCTTCTAATGGACCTTTTATTGGCCTCCCAAATAGCAGAGTTGCGGGAGCCATCCCGGTTGAACTATGTGGTACCTCCCGATACGCAAACAATGCGGCGGGCAGGAATTGATCCCACAGATCCGGTTTTTCGTGTGCCAGCTTTCTCAGGATAGAAATGAGAGTCCCATTGAACCTCTCTACCTGGCCGTTCCCTTGTGGATGGTACGGACTACAATGAAAGTGTCTGGCTTGAAATAGCTTAAAAACTTCTTCCGTTAGTTTCCCCTTGAACTGAGAACCATTATCCGTCAAGATTTGATGCGGGAATCCTAATCGGGTAAATATTGTAAGTAGTGCCTCTGCTACATGTTTTGAATCAATTGATGGCAGGGCTACCGCCTCTCCCCACATAGAACAAGTGTCCACCAGAGTAAGGATGTAACTGTTCCTCCTCTTGGTCCGAGTGAGAGGTCCTACAATATCCACTGCAACCCTCTCAAAAGGTGTTCCCACTATGGGCATTTCCCCTAGAGTTGCAGGAGCAGTCCAGTGCTTTGGAGCTACCCTTTGACATTCTGGGCAGGATTTGACATATCTTTTTATATCCTCCGTTATCCCTGGCAAGAAGTAATGACAAGCTATACGCTGTCCTGTGGCGCTGATCCCCATGTGACCACTGAAGGGAATCGCATGCCCGAGTTCCATCACTTTATCTCTATATGAAGTGGGAAGAACCAGCTGGTTGTGACCATTTGTTCCAGTTCCGGCCTTCCTGTATAAGAGTTTGTTCTTCATGAAATATTCCCCCTTGCTCGGAGGTGTGTGGCATTTGGGCAATTTTTTAAAACAGGGCTTGAGTGTCCTATCCTCAGCCTGCGCCTTCCTCATCTCCTCTGGATGAGCATTTATAGGTTCACCTTCTTCCTCCTTCTTCTGTGACCTGGTCTGCACTGTCGCCATGATCACAGGTTTCTCGGGATACCCCAAGAAGACGTATCTACACCCCAATATCAGAGGGTAGATTGGTTCATCTATCACTGCTGCTCTGATTTCTCCTTCCACATAGCGAGTTTTCACCGTTATCCTTGCGATGGGAAGTGTCATGAGTGGTATGTCCTTAGTCGCCCCTTGTATTTCCACTGTTTCTGTGGTATACTGACTTGGGTCCACTAGGCTAGACTTCACAACTGAATCATAATCCAAACCTGTATCATAAAGGCACCTTATGGTGACCCCATTACAAATAACATCTTCACAAACTGGAGGGTGATAAGGTTCCTGTTGTCCCTTAGGATTAACCTTTAATCTTTGCGTCCCCGACTTCATTGCAGCAATGTTTGAAGGTTTCCTTCTACAAAATTCGGTGTTATGGTTATCCTTCTTGCACCATTTACACCATCTTTTTCCTTGGTTCAACGGTTTTCTTTCATTGAACTTTTGGTCATTGAACTGTGAGTTTCTGTCGCGATAGTCATTTCTTGGCCGCTCAAAGTTTGTCCTACCTTTATTTCCCTGCTCTCTAGTATCAAATTTATTAAATTGCTGTGGAGCTTTAAAATTGTCTATGTGCTTCTTCTTAGCACCACTTACCTCTGCCTGAGCTGCCTGATACCTCTCAGCAACATTTAAAATTTCCCCTAACTTCTCTGCACCTTGTTCCATGAGAAATTTTCTCATGTCTGGAGCCATGGACTCTCTCAATTGCTCAATCATGATCATTTCTTTAAGATCTTGGGTCTTCCCCAGAGCCGTCCATTTCTCCAAATAGGTTTCTAGTCTAGCAGAGAATTGGTGGTATGTCTCCCCAGACAACAGTTTAGCATTTCTAAATTTCTTACGATAAAATTCACCATTCTTCTCGTACCTTAATAACAAAGCCTGCTTTAACATGTCATAATTGTCTTGGTCTTCCCTGTTCATTTTAGCAAATACTTCATAAGAAGTACCCCTCAATCCCTGTGATAGCTTTAAACTCCACCTCTCTCTCTCTAACCCATATGTAGTAGCTAATAACTCAAAACGTCCTAGGTACCCCTCTATGTCATCGTCTTTCTCAACAAAATGGTCTAAATGAAACCCCATAGCTGAGTTTGAGGCTCCCAGACTGGGCGTAGCATCTGAGGCAAAAGGGCTGGCACCATTTTCAGGGGCCGGGCCTTGTAATTCCAGCTCCCTTAGTCGTAATTCGTGCTCCCTCTGCAACCTTCTATCTTCTGCCTCCCTTTCGGCAGTCAACCTTTTTTCTTCTGCCTCCCTTTGCTGTCGTTTTTCTTCTGCCTCCCTTTGCTGTCGTTTTTCTTCTGCCTCAATCTGCAGCCTCTTAATTTCTCTATCAGCCTCAATTTGTAACCTCTTCTCTTCAGCTACCTTTCTATCTTCCCTTTCAATATATTTATCACATTCAGTCGTTACGTATTGAATTAAAATTTGACCATCCATTCCCATCTCCTTCGCGGTGAGCACAGCAGCTGATCTAAATTTTGCCAGCTCCGCCATACTTTTTAGGCAATATAATAATATACAAGCTAAATCTCTAACCAGTAAATACACTAAGTACTTCTTATGACTATAGTCTAACTAATTCTAACTAACCAGTTAACTAATTAATTATTACTGGCTGTGAAGATTCACCAACTTTTATCTGCAGGGACACTTTTAATTTTAAGGGAAATTTTACAATTTATTTCCCTACTTTTATTTCTCCCACCAGGAGATCCTAATATTACTGTTGGGCTAATTATCCCTGGACAAGACCCCAATATTGTAGTGGTGTTTGATGGTATTGTATGATGGTGTTATTACTAAATGTAAATTGTATGAGGCCAGCTGTGAAGGCTCCTGAGATAAAATGTAGTGGTGAATTGTCAGAAGGCCTTTCTTGCTACCACTACGACCTCACACTTAATTTTTTTTTAATGAATGTGGCTACGTAAAGTGTCTAGGGTTATGATATGTAGTGTGGTGTAATGGATTATAAATATACCCACAGATATTAACAAGACTAATAATATTAATAAATGTTAAAATACACTGAACTAACTCACGTGTGTAAAATTTTTTGATATAAGTATATTACATTTATTTTGTTCTGTGTCAATTTTTTAGGTTGACCAGAACTTAAGAGGATTTAGAGATTATGAAAAGAAATGCATAGAATATTATATCATAAATGCAATAGTGTACATATATATGTACTATACTAGTTAGTTTTATTAAAATGTTATAGTATTCATCTACTTGGGAGGATAGTACTGTTTGTGCTGTTGGGGTGGCCTCATCACACCTGTCTATATTGACTACACAGTGTCCAGAAAATGGTGGGAATCTTTATGGGGTTCTTAGTAACTAAAGGGCGTTGGTGAAAGTCCAGCAGACCAGAGGCTCACTCATCTGGTAGTTGTCGCTCTGGTGCTGAAATCAGGTGGTCCCACCTCTCCGTGCTGGCGGGCAATAATGGTGGTCTCTGTCACAAATACTGCACAGATACACTCGAGTAAAGTCACCAACTGAATAGACCCTGCTTTGTTGACGACAGAAACTCGCAGCTCTGCAATCAAAGTATGGGCCATGTGTCAAAATCTATTCTCTACCCACGTCTGGACACAACAGTGACACAACAACCACATCATACAGACAGGTCAGATCTCTCTGACCAAACAGCACATTTACCATGGTGGTTTTACATCAGATAGACCCTCCCAGACTATAGATCCTGAAAAATGTTTATTAGTTTTCGGCCCTAAAAGAGGATAGGTAATATGTATCTTTATTCTCAACACTTGATCTGTCCTGCATAATCCTTGCTGGAGCTTATGTACATTTTTGGTCCCTAGACCCTGACTAGGGCGGGGGGTCTAGAGCAAATCCCTACTTGTTTGTAAGGCTAGATTTCGATATGGCAGTATCAAATCACTCAAACATGAAACAATATTCAAAATATATAAGGAAATAATTTCAATCTTACCAGATTATGAATAAATAACACAGAATTGCTAGCAAAACTCAGCTGAGCTGCTGGCTATAGTATGGCGTCCCTAAATTTATTTCACTTGCTTTCATATGGAATCACCACACTTTAAAATCTGTGTCTATCACTGAACAACTATTGAAGAATGGCCCCACTTTCGCGTCTGAGCGCTAATGATATGATTGTCTGTGGCCAATCACTGCCTAGGTTATTTGAATTTCAAAATTTCTACACTAAAGTCATTTCAGTCATGCTTCAGTCAAGTATGGATGTTTATCTGTTAGTCTGTCCGTCTCTACTTGTGTTTCTAAAAAAATGTGCTTGGTTTTTGAACCAACCTTTCTCTCCCCTCCAAAATTTTGTCGTTAAAAGTTATATTTAGACACAGCTACCGCTCAAAAACCCTCTCCTCCATACTAAGTAAATTTGAACACCTGCGTCCAAGGTCGTGTTTTTGTGTGCAAATTGCGACACTTTTTTATTCAACACAGTCTGTCGATGATGTGAACTACACTGTTTTTTGTCATTATCTTCAATATTATCTATCCGTTTGTAAAATTAAGACCATCTTAGTTCACTGCTCAGAATAGGCCATCCGGCCAGCTAATTTTTATATTCCTAACATTAATATTAAGAAAAAATTACTTTTTAATTTTTGTAATATTCCTAACATCTGCGTTTTACCGCTCCATTCAAATCAAAAGCTTGGTATCGCAAAAGCGTCCAATAAATGACTGTGGCGTAACATATCTAGGGTCCCTTCTGTGGAGTTGCTTACTTTTTATGTCAACTTGGGAAACGTGACTTTTCTCCGTTTCCCCCCCAATTGCGTCTCCTTAGCCTTTCCAGTCATATTTTTTTTCTTTTTGATCCGCCGTTCCCCTCCTGTCTAGCAAGTCAATTATTATGGAGGATGATGACCCGCGGTCTAGGCGATCATGTACATCAGCAGCCTACGCATTATGTTTTTATCCTTAAATGTTATCTTTGGAGGGATTTTACCGTTGTATCTCTGTCAATTTCACTATAGGAAGTAAGCCTAAATTTAGTCTGTGTATGTGTGCACGTGCATGTATGTGAGCGTGTGGAGAATGTCACAGATCAAAGATACAGCACATGTTTGTGTCCCCCACATGTCAGTAAAGTATTTTGAGAGAAAAAAATTCATTAATATATAATTCAAAAATACGTGCAGACATGTAGTTAGGCAGAGGGAACAATACGGAAGATAGACAAACAGACCGACAAACAGACTGACCGGTGTATGGTAATAAAAGATAGATTAGGAAGACAGAGAGCCAGACTAGACATGTAGGTAGTCCTAAATGTTTACAGCAAAAAGGAATGAGATGTTTTGGACACCTCTAACCACCTACTAACTTATGCCCGACTTGCCGCTACAGCTGCCTAATTTATCGTCTGAATTCACCGCATTATGACGACTCGCATATAATGGACTGAGGAAGTGGCTAAAACCTACACGAGAAGATTATTCACAATCAATTAGGTCACTGGAAATACCTGGCTGAACTTCACTGGAAGCTTATCGCCCCAGACAAAATGTTACAGAAGAACCAGGAAAATGGGAAGAGTATGACGAAGAGGAAAATAGAAAAGAAGAAAAGATGGAGGTAAATGAGGATGAGTACATGACGAAAAGTAGATGCAGAAAAAGACGTCTGAGTAGGGAAAAAATGATAAGAAAGAAAGAATGAAGGAAGAGTGTGCGAAAGGTAGATGAAGAAGTGGGAACAAGAAATAATGTGACAAAAAGTACACTGAGAGGAATTAAATGAGGAGCATTAAAAAAAGTAGGATGGGTGTGAAAAAAAATCGAAAAAAAGGTGATTCGTCTTACGGGGACAAAAGAATGAGAAAATAGCCAACGTTACGGCCACAAGGCCTTCGTCAGGGAAAGGAAAGAAAGTGAAGGTTAGATAGGACACATAAGAACCTAAAAAGATATATAAAAAAATATAAAAATTTAAAAATAGGTACTTCCCTGAAGGCGGCAAAGTCCTAACGCTTATGGTCGCGAGCCAGGAAAGGGAAAAGTAGAAGAAAGAAAGAAAGAAGAGATAAAGAGGGTGGCGTATCGCAAGGGAAATAATGAGAACATCATTATTATTATTATCATTACTATAAATAATTGTGGTGATAATAGCAATATTGCGAAGAAGAAGAAGACGCAATACATACCTGTAACAGTAAAAATGTTACAACATAATTATTTTGCTCTTATCACAAGGACCAACAATGAAGGAATACAGAATATAAATGATAGATATGCTGAAGACAATATTGACTATGATTATATATTTATAGACCTGTTTTAAACAGATTAGTTTTTTTTTCTATTTTCTAATACCATTAGGATAAAGGGGGTGATGATGTTGGCGATATGATGATATAAAGGAATGTGATGATCGTAGTAAAGTCTTTTATGATGATAATGATCATGCTTATCGTGACAATGACAGTGATCGCAATATTAATTATGTTGGTGGTGATGGTAGTCCCATACTTGTCGTGGTAGCCGATCAAGTATGGGAAACAAGAGCCAGGGATCCAGACATCCAGGACGACCCAGGGCCCGCTGGGAGGACAACATTAGAAAATCTCTGAAGGACCGAGCACCAGAATGGAACTAGGCCAGTAGGAAGACAGCCGATAGGATAGTATGGCGCTCTCTCTTCCAAATCTCTACACCTAACGGTAGAAGAGAAACGATTAAGTATGTATGTGATGACAGTCAAGGTGATAGTGGTGATGAAAGACAACGATGAATACAATTATAATGAAGATATCAACGATGATGAAGATGAAAATGATGATTTTTATGATGAACACAACGCAGTTTAGATAATGTTTACTGCGACAGCAGATGAAGAAAAACGCACTTAATGAATGTCTGGTTACTCGAGGTAAAAACAAATTATGACCAGGTGTGGTGAAGTGGGATGTTATAAATACTTATAGGGAACTTAGTGTACTGACTGAGATCAGCTGTGAAGGTATCTATATCTATTAAGAGTAGTGTATTCTAGATAACCTTACTTGCTACCACATATCTATATATCCCAGTCAGAATTATTCTGGAATAGTGTGATGCTACGTTATGTGTCTAGGGTATGAGTATGGTGAAGTGTAAGTCACAACAACAGACAGATAAACAATTTAATTTAATCCACTACTCTTGACAACACTGTGACACTCACATACATATAATACTCTATGAGAATATCTTAAAGGAGACACTCGTAACTTTTCAAATAACAATATGTATTCATTACTGGCATGAATGAATATGTGTCCTGATTCAACTACAAGGGAACCAGGAATCACAATCAATTTAAATTACAAGTTATGTACAGAATGTATTTAATATGAATATTGTAGTGACATATATTATTACAAATATTCTATGTGTGTCAGTTGTGTAGTAGTAAAATGAGGTAATACTGGTTTTGTTTTGTTCAAGCTCTGGTGGTATTTGTCATCATGACTTCAATAGTTTGTCTTTTGGGACTAGTATTGGAGATGTTCTCAGTTCCTGATATTAAGACAATTAAATTCCCCTCTGAATGTTATTTTTATAAAGTCATTTCAAGATGAGGGGACATAATGTTGAGCTCAGCTGGCCAAGTTAGCTTATCTGGCGTGATGGCGGCAGGAAAGGACTCCTCTGCTCGAATTCTCCTCTGGGCTCTGGAGACACCTCACTGATAGCTAAATGGACCAAGGAGTATGCTGTCCGACACTGGATTCAGCAAAGCTCTGACCAGGTGCTGCTCAGTACCATCAAGACCACTGTCCCACAATTTATACGAATAAACACAGATACGTTGATTAGCAATGAATTCTGGCACAAACTGGCACAAATTCCCATCTGCTTATCTTCCAGGCTTTTATTTAGCAAAATATAAGCTGGCTTCAACGCACTGATGCTTTATCAAGCTATTTTAAACAAGTGGTTTCGAACTAACGCTCCCAAGTGTGTATATCAGCGAGTCTGACCAATGAGCCCCGTTTCGACAAGTGTTTGAAAAAAAGTTACCTTTTCCCGTCTCCCCCAACAACGAAAGATAGTATTTATAGCCCGACCAATCGTGGTTAGGCTTTCATTTGTTGCGCTCCAATCAATTTGAAGTTTACATGGTAGGCTATTTCTGTAGCGTAAATTTTTTTCAAACACGTTATAAAAAAATCTTATGAGCAGAAATGATTTTATGCTGTCAGGCATCCCCAATATTTTATTTTGGGTATAATTTATTAATTCCTGGACTATTTGCGTAACGTTTTACATATTATTTGTCAGCAAGCCCTAAGGAACCCAAAAATACTAATTTAAAGGAGCTACGTGGCTGCGTTCAAAATATGCAATTTCTTCTACCTCCTGTTTCGAAGATGTGCTGTCTGGGTACTGTTATGTTTTCACCCGTAAACCCATCTAATGTTGTCTTTCCTAATAAGCGTTTTTTATGATTTATAAACCTAACTCTGGGAAAGGGTAGTGTATTTTATCACTGTCCGTCTGAAAAAAAAAATTAGTGCATGTAGACTTACACGCGTGATGGCAGCATTTGTGTATCGCGCGACGCGTGTTGCATGCGTTCCCGATTTTATTCGCCCCTCTCTCTCTCTCTTTATCCTTTTGTACTTGAGTCCATCTGTTCGTTCGTTTTGGTAACGTAATATAATTAATGTTAGGATTAATTTAGGTCATTACGCAGGGCCTCTCAATGTTTTTCTTAGAAATGCAGCACACGTTTCATTGAAGAAAGCGGGTAATAATACAGTAAGCTTTTACTATCAACGTGAAAGCGTTACAATTTGCAGACGAAGCAGAAAACAAGGGGGATTTCGAGTACATTCTTTGTGACAGCACTGTTATTTTTCCATTGCTCTTTTCTTTATTAATTTTATTTGTTAGGCTTCATATTTACCTAATAATTTATATATGTGGATTAGAATATTTCATGACACCTCCCCTCTTAAAACAGACATTATATGTCAGTCCTTTATTCTATATACACATAGAGAAATTCATTATTATTTCTGGTGTTTACGGTGATTCTCATCACACGGATGGCGGCTTAAAAAATCCGCTCCCAAATTGGTTTTTTCCAGATATATACTCAATGCTAAAATTATATGGAGCCAGAAGCAAAGACCATCGGAGTAACCTAGAGTTCTCATGCTTAGCCTGTGCTAGAAACGATAAAGGTTTGTGATCTGTTTGCAACTTAAATGCCTTCCCATATAGATAAATATTGAATTTCTTTATCGCCCATATTACTGCAAGACATTCTTTTTCGCTAGTTGAGTAGTTGATTTCAGCTTTATTCAACTTTCTGCTAGCATATGCCACTGGGCTTAATTCCCCATCCAAGGCATCTGATTTCTGTAGTAGAGTTGCACCTAACCCAATATTACTTGCATCCGTCCTTACTATGAATTCTTGACTTAAGTCAGGTAATTTCAAATGGGTTTACTTGTGAGCTTTTCCTTCAATTCTTGGTAAGTCATTTCACATTGTGGTGTCCATGTAATGCGATCTGGATGTCCTTTACGTGTCAATTCCGTTAACGGTGCACATATGGAATTAAAGTTTTTGATATACTTCTGGTAGAAACCACATAATGAGACAAAGGATCTCACGTCCTTCTTGGTTTGTGGTCTCGGGGCTTTCTGTAGTTTCTCTAAATTCTTTGGGTCAGGGGTCATGTTTCCCTGATAAACGGTGTGTCCCAAAAATTCCAATTCTTTACATCCAACGCAACATTTTGTTGGTCGGGCTGTTAAATTTGCCTCCCTAAGTCGATTAAACAGCATGTTCAGAGAGTCAATGTGTTCCTCAAATGTTTCTGTTGCTATAAGGATATCATCCATAAAATTTGTTATACAGGGATTATTCAGAGGATCCAATAATTTTCTCATCATTCTAGAGAAGACACTAGGCGCAATCTTCAATCCAAATGGCAATCTATTAAACTCATAGTGTCCTTCTGAGGTACTAAAAGCTAGGTATGGTCTAACCTCAGGCTTTACTGGAATCTGATAGTATCCTTTACTCAGATCCACTTTTGAGAAATATTTCGCTTTATTTAGTCTGGCAAACAGCTGATTTGTATCCGGCAATGGATCCACCTGTCCTTCTGTAATAGCATTCAGTCTCCTGTAATCTATACAGAGTCTATGTTCTCCAGAGGGCTTCCTTAAGAGTACAACACCGGAACTATACGAAGACTCACTGTGCGAAATAATTCCTTCCTTCAACAGATAGTCTATCTCTTCCTTCAAAGCTTTCTCCTTAGCAAACGGAATCGCATATGGTTTCATACAGACAGGTGTGGGGTCTATCAGTTTCATATCATATTCCAATAGGTTTGTATGCCCTGGTCGGTCTGTTAACACCTCTGCATGATTATTTAGAACCTGTTGCACTCTCTCTTTCTGAGCTTTCGTTAAATGTGTACTGATTTTCACCTGTGCTGCTGTCTCACAGGGGTGTAATGGATATTCAAATGATGAAAGTGGTTCCTTTTTCATCTCCATGGCGATGGACAAGGTCAACAAGTGTGTCTCTTCCTGATGTTCTCTTTCCAAATATTTCTTCAGGAGATTCACATGATAGATTTTTTCTTTCCCCTTCTTATCTATCTTATAATTTGTTCTAGACACCTTCTCTAGAACTGTATATGGACCCTGCCATCCAATTTGTAACTTATTCTGACTCCCAGGCAAAAGAAGCAGTACTTTCTCTCCCACAGCCAAATCTCTGTCTTTCGCCTTCCTGTTATAATAGGCAGCATGTTTCTTCCTGGCTTGTTTCAAATTTTCATTGGCAAGTTTCCAGCCAGTTTTTAACCGAGTGGTCAGTGTGGTGAAGTGGGATGTTATAAATATTTATAGGGGACTTAGTGTACTGACTGAGATCAGCTGTGAAGATATCTATATCTATTAAGAGTAGTGTATTATAGATAACCTTACTTGCTACCACATATCTCTATATCTCAGTCAGAATTATTCTGGAATAGTGTGATGCTACGTTATGTGTCTAGGGTATGTGTATGATGAAGTGTAAGTCACAACAACAGACAGATAAACAATTTAATGTAATCCACTACTCTTGACAACACTGTGACACTCACATACATATAACACTCTATGAGAATATCTTAAAGGAGGCACTGATAACTTTCAAATAACAATATGTATTCATTACTGGCATGAATGAATATGTGTCCTGATTCAACTACAAGGGAATCAGGAATCACAATCAATTTAAATTACAAGTTATGTACAGAATGTATTTAATATGAATATTGTAGTGACATATATTATTACAAATGTTCTATGTGTGTCAGTTGTGTAGTAGTAAAATGAGGTAATACTGGTTTTGTTTTGTTCAAGCTCTGTTGGTATTTGTCATCATGACTTCAATAGTTTGTCTTTAGGGACCAGTATTGGAGATGTTCACAGTTCCTGATTTTAAGACAAGTAAATTCCCCTCTTAATGTTAATTTTACAAATTCAGTTCAAGATGAGGGGACATAATGTTGAGCTCAGCTGGCCAAGTAGCTTATCTGGCGTGATGGCGGCAGGAAAGGACTCCTCTGCTCGAATTCTCCTCTGGGCTCTGGAGACACCTCACTGATAGCTAAAAGGACCAAGGAGTATGCTGTCCGACACTGGATTCAGCAAAGCTCTGACTAGGTGCTGCTCAGTACCATCAAGACCACTGTCCCACAATTCATACGAATACACACAGATACGTTGATTAGCAATGAATTCTGGCACAAACTGGCACAAATTTCCATCTGCTTATCTTCCAGGCTTTTATTGAGCCAAATATAAGCTGGCTTCAACGCACTGATGCTTTATCAAGTGTATTTAAACAAGTGGTTTCGAACTAACGCTCCCAAGTGTGTATATCAGCGAGACTGGCCAATGAGCCACGTTTCGACAAGTGTTTGAAAAAAATGTTATCTTTTCCCGTCTCCCCTAACAACCAAGATAGTATTTATAGCCCGACCAATCGTGGTTAGGCTTTCATTTGTTGCGCTCCAATCAATTTGGAGTTTACATGGTAGGCTATTTCTGTAACGTAAATTTTTTTCAAACACGTTAAAAAAAAATCTTATGAGCAGAAATGATTTTATGCTGTCAGGCACCCCCAATATTTTATTTTTGGGTATAATTTATTAATTCCTGGACTATTTGCGTAACGTTTTACATATTATTTGTCAGCAAGCCCTAAGGAACCCAAAAATACTAATTTAAAGGAGCTACGTGGCTGCGTTCAAAATATGCAATTTCTTCTACCTCCTGTTTCGAAGATGTGCTGTCTGGGTACTGTTATGTGTTCAAACGTAAACCCATCTAATGTTGTCTTTTCTAATAAGAGTTTGTTATGATTTATAAACCTAACTCTGGGAAAGGGTAGTGTATTTTATCACTGTCCGTCTGAAAAAAAGTTAGTGCTTGTAGCCTAACACGCGTGATAGTAGTAATTGTGTATCGCGCGACGCGTGTTTAATGTTCGGCTTTCTGCCTCTCCCTTCTCGCTATCCTTTTGTCCATCTGTTCGTTCGTTTTGGTAACGTAATGTAGAAAAAGACATGAATGGAATTTAAAATTTAGGTCATTACGCAGTCTGCCTCTTAATGTTTTTCCAAGAAATACAGCACACGTTTCATTGAAGAAAGCAGGTATAATACAGTAAGCTTTTACTATCAACGTGAAAGCGTTACAATTTGCAGACGAAGCAGAAAACAAGGGGGATTTCGAGTACATTCTTTGTGACAGCACTGTTATTTTACCATTGCTCTTCTCTTTATTAATTTTATTTGTTAGGCTTCATATTTACCTAATAATTTATATATGTGGATTAGAATATTTCATGACACCTCCCCTCTTAAAACAGACATTATATGTCAGTCCTTTATTCTATATACACATAGAGAAATTTATTATTATTTCTGGGGTTTACGGTGATTCTCATCACACGGATGGCGGCTTAAAAAATCAGCTCCCAAATTGGTTTTTCCAGATATATACTCAATGCTAAAATTATATGGAGCCAGAAGCAAAGACCATCGGAGTAACCTAGAGTTCTCATGCTTAGCCTGTGCTAAAAACGATAAAGGTTTGTGGTCTGTTTGCAACTTAAATGCCTTCCCATATAGATAAATATTGAATTTCTTTATTGCCCATATTACTGCAAGACATTCTTTTTCGCTAGTTGAGTAGTTGATTTCAGCTTTATTCAACTTTCTGCTAGCATATGCCACTGGGCTTAATTCCCCATCCAATGCATCTGATTTCTGTAGTAGAGTTGCACCTAGCCCAATATTACTTGCATCCGTCCTTACTATGAATTCTTGACTTAAGTCAGGTAATTTCAAAATGGGTTTACTTGTGAGCTTTTCCTTCAACTCTTGGTAAGTCATTTCACATTGTGGAGTCCATGTAATGCGATCTGGATGTCCTTTACGTGTCAATTCAGTTAACGGTGCACATATGGAATTAAAGTTTTTGATATACTTCTGGTAGAAACCACATAATGAGACAAAGGATCTCACGTCCTTCTTGGTTTGTGGTCTCGGGGCTTTCTGTAGTTTCTCTAAATTCTTTGGGTCAGGGGTCATGTTTCCCTGATAAACTGTGTGTCCCAAAAATTCCAATTCTTACATCCAACGCAACATTTGGTTGGTCGGGCTGTTAAATTTGCCTCCCTAAGTCGATCAAACAGCATGTTCAGAGAGTCAATGTGTTCCTCAAATGTTTCTGTTGCTATAAGGATATCATCCATAAAATTTGTTATACAGGGATTATTCAGAGGATCCAATAATTTTCTCATCATTCTAGAGAAGACACTAGGCGCATTCTTCAATCCAAATGGCAATCTATTAAACTCATAGTGTCCTTCTGAGGTACTAAAAGCTAGGTATGGTCTAACCTCAGGCTTTACTGGAATCTGATAGTATCCTTTACTCAGATCCACTTTTGAGAAATATTTAGCTTTATTTAGTCTGGCAAACAGCTGATTTGTATCCGGCAATGGATCCACCTGTCCTTCTGTAATAGCATTCAGTCTCCGGTAATCTATACAGAGTCTATGTTCTCCAGAGGGCTTCCTTAAGAGTACAACACCGGAACTATACGAAGATTCACTGTGCGAAATAATTCCTTCCTTCAATAGATAGTCTATCTCTTCCTTCAAAGCTTTTTCCTTAGCAAACGGAATCGAATATGGTTTCATACAGACAGGTGTGGAGTCTATGAGTTTCATATCATATTCCAATAGGTTTGTATGCCCTGGTCGGTCTGTTAACACCTCTGCATGATTATTTAGAACCTGTTGCACTCTCTCTTTCTGAGTTTTCGTTAAATGTGTACTGATTTTCACCTGTGCTGCTGTCTCACAGGGGTGTAATGGATATTCAAATGATGAAAGTGGTTCCTTTTTCATCTCCATGGCGATGGACAAGGTCAACAAGTGTGTCTCTTCCTGATGTTCTCTTTCCAAATATTTCTTCAGGAGATTCACATGATAGATTTTTTCTTTCCCCTTCTTATCTATCTTATAATTTGTTCTAGACACCTTCTCTAGAACTGTATATGGACCCTGCCATCCAATTTGTAACTTATTCTGACTCCCGGGCAAAAGAAGCAGTACTTTCTCTCCCACAGCCAAATTTCTGTCTTTCGCCTTCCTGTTATAATAGGCAGCATGTTTCTTCCTGGCTTGTTTCAAATTTTCATTGGCAAGTTTCCAGCCAGTTTTCAACCGAGTGGTCAGCTCATTCACATATTGGTATGAAGATGTAATGTTTTCCTCTGCCTTTTCATCAGTCCACGTTCTTAACAAAGCTACATATGGACCTTTAATTGTGTGGACCTATTTGTCCATGCACCGGTATGGTCTCTTCCACTCGAAGCTTTATAGTGATGATTTTTCCTCCCAGAATTATCATTCACAAAACGACCGCTACCAATTTTTCTTTTGGGGCTTTCTCCCCTCTTAAAATTCTTGATGAGAGATTTCCTCTCTACATCCTCTTCCTCCAGTTTGTTTAAGTCCGATTGAGGGATTTTCGGCTTATCCTGGGGTAAGACATCTTTTTGCACTCTCCGCATAGTGGCCATTGTAAAACAGTTAAGTGAAGCTTGTCCGTGAAAAGGGGCTTCCCATTCCATTTGGTCCACTTTATCAAATTTATATTTCTTTTTATTATCAGGCCTAATTTTGCCCCGTGGCGTGTCCAGGTCCTGATCCATGTTCCCACTTGTGGGTGTTCCCTCATGTGCTATGCTACACCTTTCTACAAAATTTTCAATGTCCCATCTTGCTTTGGGCCAATAATAATTGTGAGCCACCTTTTGAATGATGGTACCTATTTTCTCATGGTCCCCATCTGGTTTCACATGTAGGCTCCTTATTAATTCTGTCCTGTATCTTTTTGGAAGAACCAGCTGTCCGTGACCATGGGATCTAGTTCCGGCCTTCCTATACATCAACTTGTTTTTCATGTAAAAATCTCCCTTGCCTGGAGTTGTATGACAAGTTGACAATTTTCTGAAACAAGGCTTGAGTGTTTTATCCCCAGCCTGTGCCTTCCTCATCTCTTCTGGAGTGGTATCTAACATAATATCCTCCTCCTGTCTTGAGGTCGACCTGACCTGAAGGGTTGCCATATACACAGGTTTCCTTCTGCAACGGTCAGTGTCATGATTGTCCATCTGACAATTCTTACACCACCTTTTTCCTTGGTTGAAAGATTTTCTTTCATCATATTTCCTTTCATCGAATTGTGGGAATTTATTTTTATTGTCATACCGTGGCCTATCAAATTGGTGCTTACCTTTATTTTGATCCTTAGGATCAAATTTATTAAAGTTCTGTGGTGCCCTAAAGTTGTCCACCTGTTTCTTTTTATTACCTGTTACCTCTGCTTGAGCTGCTTGATACCTTTCAGCAACATTTAGCAACTCTCCAGCCTCTCTGCACCTTGTTCCATGAGAAACTTTCTCAGGTCTGGAGCCATGGACTCTCTTAATTGCTCTATAAGGACCATTTCCTTAAGATCTTGGGTTTTCCCCAGAGAAGTCCATTTCTCCAAGTATGTCTCTATTCGTGCAGAGAACTGGTGATAGGTTTCACCTGACAGTAGTTTAGCATTCCTAAATTTTTTTTTCTATAGAATTCTGCATTCTTTTCATACCTTAACAAAAGAGCCTGCTTTAGCATGTCATAATTTTCCTGATCACCTCTGCTCATTTTTGCAAAAACTTCATAAGCTGCCCCACGAAGTCCCTGAGATAACTTTAAGCTCCACCTTTCTCTCTCCAACCCATACGTGGTAGCTAATAGCTCATACCTATTTATATAGCTCTCAATATCATCGTCTTTCTCAACAAAATGATCTAAATGAAAATTCATAGCTGAGATTGAGGCTCCTTGAGTAACCGTAGCATCGGAGGCAAAGGGACTGGCACCATTTTCAGGAGCATGGCCTTGAAACTCAAACTCCCTTAGTCGTAACTCATGTTCCCTTTGTAATCTTTTATCTTCTGCTTCCCTTTCTGCAGCTAATTTCCTCTCTTCCCTTTCTGCAGCTAATTTCTTCTCTTCCCTTTCTGCAGCTAATTTCTTCTCTTCCCTTTCTGCAGCCAATTTCTTCTCTTCCCTTTCTGCAGCTAATCTTTTGTCTTCTCTTTCTGCTTCCAATTTCTTAGCCTCTTTGTCAGCCTCAATCTGCAACCTCTTAGTCTCAGCCTCAGCTTCAAATTGTAACTTCTTAATTTCCCTTTCAGCCTCTAACCTTCTTTCGGCTTCTTTTTCTAATCTTCTTTCTTCGCGTTCAATAAATTTGTCACATTCCGTTGTGACATAGGCAACCATAACTTGCCCATCTAATCCTAACTCTTTTGCAGTCTGAACCGCAGCAGATCGAAATTTGGCCAGGTCCGCCATTGTCTATCAGGTAAATTTTTTATAATGTCTACCCAACAATTCAATTTCTAACTATATATCTAATGGACAACACAGGCACCGTGAGCTCAACCTTATTTAATTCCACCCAAGGATACCTTTTAATTCTTATATTCCCTGAAGTGAATTACCCCCAATATTTTTAATAGGGAAAGATTCAAAATCCCAGAGCGAGCCCCCAATATATGTGGTGAAGTGGGATGTTATAAATATTTATAGGGGACTTAGTGTACTGACTGAGATCAGCTGTGAAGGTATCTATATCTATTAAGAGTAGTGTATTATAGATAACCTTACTTGCTACCACATATCTCTATATCTCAGTCAGAATTATTCTGGAATAGTGTGATGCTACGTTATGTGTCTAGGGTATGTGTATGATGAAGTGTAAGTCACAACAACAGACAGATAAACAATTTAATGTAATCCACTACTCTTGACAACACTGTGACACTCACATACATATAACACTCTATGAGAATATCTTAAAGGAGGCACTGATAACTTTCAAATAACAATATGTATTCATTACTGGCATGAATGAATATGTGTCCTGATTCAACTACAAGGGAATCAGGAATCACAATCAATTTAAATTACAAGTTATGTACAGAATGTATTTAATATGAATATTGTAGTGACATATATTATTACAAATGTTCTATGTGTGTCAGTTGTGTAGTAGTAAAATGAGGTAATACTGGTTTTGTTTTGTTCAAGCTCTGTTGGTATTTGTCATCATGACTTCAATAGTTTGTCTTTAGGGACCAGTATTGGAGATGTTCACAGTTCCTGATTTTAAGACAAGTAAATTCCCCCTTAATGTTAATTTTACAAAGTCAGTTCAAGATGAGGGGACATAATGTTGAGCTCAGCTGGCCAAGTAGCTTATCTGGCGTGATGGCGGCAGGAAAGGACTCCTCTGCTCGAATTCTCCTCTGGGCTCTGGAGACACCTCACTGATAGCTAAAAGACCAAGGAGTATGCTGTCCGACACTGGATTCAGCAAAGCTCTGACTAGGTGCTGCTCAGTACCATCAAGACCACTGTCCCACAATTCATACGAATACACACAGATACGTTGATTAGCAATGAATTCTGGCACAAACTGGCACAAATTTCCATCTGCTTATCTTCCAGGCTTTTATTGAGCCAAATATAAGCTGGCTTCAACGCACTGATGCTTTATCAAGTGTATTTAAACAAGTGGTTTCGAACTAACGCTCCCAAGTGTGTATATCAGCGAGACTGGCCAATGAGCCACGTTTCGACAAGTGTTTGAAAAAATGTTATCTTTTCCCGTCTCCCCTAACAACCAAGATAGTATTTATAGCCCGACCAATCGTGGTTAGGCTTTCATTTGTTGCGCTCCAATCAATTTGGAGTTTACATGGTAGGCTATTTCTGTAACGTAAATTTTTTTCAAACACGTTAAAAAAAAATCTTATGAGCAGAAATGATTTTATGCTGTCAGGCACCCCCAATATTTTATTTTGGGTATAATTTATTAATTCCTGGACTATTTGCGTAACGTTTTACATATTATTTGTCAGCAAGCCCTAAGGAACCCAAAAATACTAATTTAAAGGAGCTACGTGGCTGCGTTCAAAATATGCAATTTCTTCTACCTCCTGTTTCGAAGATGTGCTGTCTGGGTACTGTTATGTGTTCAAACGTAAACCCATCTAATGTTGTCTTTTCTAATAAGAGTTTGTTATGATTTATAAACCTAACTCTGGGAAAGGGTAGTGTATTTTATCACTGTCCGTCTGAAAAAAAGTTAGTGCTTGTAGCATAACACGCGTGATAGTAGTAATTGTGTATCGCGCGACGCGTGTTTAATGTTCGGCTTTCTGCCTCTCCCTTCTCGCTATCCTTTTGTCCATCTGTTCGTTCGTTTTGGTAACGTAATGTAGAAAAAGACATGAATGGAATTTAAAATTTAGGTCATTACGCAGTCTGCCTCTTAATGTTTTTCCAAGAAATACAGCACACGTTTCATTGAAGAAAGCAGGGTAGTAAGCTTTTACTATCAGTGAAGCGTTTTACGAAGCAGAAAACAAGGGGGATTTCGAGTACATTCTTTGTGACAGCACTGTTATTTTACCATTGCTCTTTCTTTATTAATTTTATTTGTTAGGCTTCATAAGCAATAAATTTATTCATCAGTCCACGTTTCTTAACATAGCTACATATTGGACCTTTAATTGTGTGGACCTATTTGTCCATGCACCGGTATGGTCTCTTCCACTCGAAGCTTTATAGTGATGATTTTTCCTCCCAGAATTATCATTCACAAAACGACCGCTACCAATTTTTCTTGTCTTGGGGCTTTCTCCCCACTTAAAATTCTTGATGAGAGATTTCCTCTCTACATCCTCTTCCTCCAGTTGGTTTAAGTCCGATTGAGGGATTTTCGGCTTATCCTGGGGTAAGACATCCTTTTGCACTCTCCGCATAGTGGCCATTGTAAAACAGTTAAGTGAAGCTTGTCCGTGAAAAGGGGCTTCCCATTCCATTTGGTCCACTTTATCAAATTTATATCTCTTTTTATTATCAGGCCTAATTTTGCCCCGGGGCGTGTCCAGGTCCTGATCCATGTTCCCACTTGTGGGTGTTCCCTCATGTGCTATGCTACACCTTTCTACAAAATTCTCAATGTCCCATCTTGCTTTGGGCCAATAATAATTGTGAGCCACCTTTTGAATGATGGTACCTATCTTCTCATGGTCCCCATCTGGTTTCACATGTAGGCTCCTTATTAATTCTGTCCTATATCTCTTTGGAAGAACCAGCTGTCCGTGACCATGGGATCTAACTCCAGTCTTCCTATACATCAACTTGTTTTTCATGTAAAAATCTCCCTTGCCTGGAGTGGTATGACAAGTTGACAATTTTCTGAAACAAGGCTTGAGTGTTTTATCCCCAGCCTGTGCCTTCCTCATCTCTTCTGGAGTGGTATCTAACATAATATCCTCCTCCTGTCTTGAGGTCGACCTGACCTGAAGGGTTGCCATATACACAGGTTTCCTTCTGCAACGGTCAGTGTCATGATTGTCCATCTGACAATTCTTACACCACCTTTTTCCTTGGTTGAAAGATTTTCTTTCATCATATTTCCTTTCATCGAATTGTGGGAATTTATTTTTATTGTCATACCGTGGCCTATCAAATTGGTGCTTACCTTTATTTTGATCCTTAGGATCAAATTTATTAAAGTTCTGTGGTGCCCTAAAGTTATCCACTTGTTTCTTTTTATTACCTGTTACCTCTGCTTGAGCTGCTTGATACCTTTCAGCAACATTTAGCAACTCACCCAGCTTCTCTGCACCTTGTTCCATGAGAAACTTTCTCAGGTCTGGAGCCATGGACTCTCTTAATTGCTCTATAAGGACCATTTCCTTAAGATCTTGGGTTTTCCCCAGAGAAGTCCATTTCTCCAAGTATGTCTCTATTCGTGCAGAGAACTGGTGATAGGTTTCACCTGACAGTAGTTTAGCATTCCTAAATTTTTTTCCTATAAAATTCTGCATTCTTTTCATACCTTAACAAAAGAGCCTGCTTTAGCATGTCATAATTTTCCTGATCACCTCTGCTCATTTTTGCAAAAACTTCATAAGCTGCCCCACGAAGTCCTTGAGATAACTTTAAGCTCCACCTTTTTTTCTCTAACCCATACGTGGTAGCTAATAGTTCATACCTATTTATATAGCTCTCAATATCATCGTCTTTCTCAACAAAATGATCTAAATGAAAGTTCATAGCTGAGGTTGAGGCTCCCTGAGTAACCGTAGCATCAGAGGCAAAGGGACTGGCACCATTTTCAGGAGCATGGCCTTGAAACTCAAACTCCCTTAGTCGTAACTCATGTTCCCTTTGTAATCTTTTATCTTCTGCTTCCCTTTCTGCAGCTAATTTTCTTTCTTCTCTTTCTGCAGCTAATTTCTTCTCTTCTCTTTCTGCAGCTAATTTCTTCTCTTCTCTTTCTGCAGCTAATTTCTTCTCTTCCCTTTCTGCAGCCTGTCTTCTTTCCTCGGCTTCTCTTTCTGCAGCTAATCTTTTGTCTTCTCTTTCTGCCTCCAATTTCTTAGCCTCAGCCTCAATCTGCAACCTCTTAGTCTCAGCCTCAGCTTCAAATTGTAACTTCTTAATTTCCCTGTCAGCCTCTAACTTTCTTTCGGCTTCAAACCTTCTTTCTTCGCGTTCAATAAATTTGTCACATTCCGTAGTAACATAGGCAACCATAACTTGCCCATCTAATCCTAACTCTTTTGCAGTCTGAACCGCAGCAGATCGAAATTTGGCCAGGTCCGCCATTGTCTATCAGGTAACTTTATATAATGTCTAACCAACAATTCAATCTCTAATGGACAACACAGGCACCGTGAGCTCAACCTTATTTAATTCCACCCAAGGATACCTTTTAATTCTTATATTCCCTGAAGTGAATTATCCCCAATATTTTTAATAGTTAAAGATTCAAAATCCCAAGAGCGAGACCCCAATATATGTGGTGAAGTGGGATGTTATAAATACTTATAGGGAACTTAGTGTACTGACTGAGATCAGCTGTGAAGGTATCTATATCTATTAAGAGTAGTGTATTATAGATAACCTTACTTGCTGCCACATATGTATACCTCAGTCAGAATTATTCTGGAATAATATGATGACTACGTTATATGTCTAGGGTATGTGTATGATGAAGTGTAAGTCATAACAACAACAGACAGATAAACAATTTAATTTAATCCACTACTCTTGACAACACTGTGACACTCACATACATATAACACTCTATGAGAATATCTTAAAGGAGACACTCGTAACTTTTCAAATAACAATATGTATTCATTACTGGCATGAATGAATATGTGTCCTGATTCAACTACAAGGGAACCAGGAATCACAATCAATTTAAATTACAAGTTATGTACAGAATGTATTTAATATGAATATTGTAGTGACATATATTATTACAAATATTCTATGTGTGTCAGTTGTGTAGTAGTAAAATGAGGTAATACTGGTTTTGTTTTGTTCAAGCTCTGTTGGTATTTGTCATCATGACTTCAATAGTTTGTCTTTTTGGACTAGTATTGGAGATGTTCTCAGTTCCTGATATTAAGACAATTAAATTCCCCTCTGAATGTTATTTTTATAAAGTCATTTCAAGATGAGGGGACATAATGTTGAGCTCAGCTGGCCAAGTTAGCTTATCTGGCGTGATGGCGGCAGGAAAGGACTCCTCTGCTCGAATTCTCCTCTGGGCTCTGGAGACACCTCACTGATAGCTAAATGGACCAAGGAGTATGCTGTCCGACACTGGATTCAGCAAAGCTCTGACCAGGTGCTGCTCAGTACCATCAAGACCACTGTCCCACAATTTATACGAATAAACACAGATACGTTGATTAGCAATGAATTCTGGCACAAACTGGCACAAATTCCCATCTGCTTATCTTCCAGGCTTTTATTTAGCAAAATATAAGCTGGCTTCAACGCACTGATGCTTTATCAAGCTTATTTAAACAAGTGGTTTCGAACTAACGCTTCCAAGTGTGTATATCAGCGAGTCTGACCAATGAGCCCCGTTTCGACAAGTGTTTGAAAAAAAGTTACCTTTTCCCGTCTCCCCCAACAACGAAAGATAGTATTTATAGCCCGACCAATCGTGGTTAGGCTTTCATTTGTTGCGCTCCAATCAATTTGAAGTTTACATGGTAGGCTATTTCTGTAGCGTAAATTTTTTTCAAACACGTTATAAAAAAATCTTATGAGCAGAA
Organism: Oreohelix idahoensis; assembly: GCA_024509875.1. Taxonomy (NCBI): domain Eukaryota; kingdom Metazoa; phylum Mollusca; class Gastropoda; order Stylommatophora; family Oreohelicidae; genus Oreohelix; species Oreohelix idahoensis. The sequence continues at coordinate 101,869 of JAMPIV010002592.1, read as the reverse complement.
ATGATTTTATGCTGTCAGGCATCCCCAATATTTTATTTTGGGTATAATTTATTAATTCCTGGACTATTTGCGTAACGTTTTACATATTATTTGTCAGCAAGCCCTAAGGAACCCAAAAATACTAATTTAAAGGAGCTACGTGGCTGCGTTCAAAATATGCAATTTCTTCTACCTCCTGTTTCGAAGATGTGCTGTCTGGGTACTGTTATGTTTTCACCCGTAAACCCATCTAATGTTGTCTTTCCTAATAAGCGTTTTTTATGATTTATAAACCTAACTCTGGGAAAGGGTAGTGTATTTTATCACTGTCCGTCTGAAAAAAAATTAGTGCATGTAGACTTACACGCGTGATGGCAGCATTTGTGTATCGCGCGACGCGTGTTGCATGCGTTCCCGATTTTATTCGCCCCTCTCTCTCTCTCTTTATCCTTTTGTACTTGAGTCCATCTGTTCGTTCGTTTTGGTAACGTAATATAATTAATGTTAGGATTAATTTAGGTCATTACGCAGGGCCTCTCAATGTTTTTCTTAGAAATGCAGCACACGTTTCATTGAAGAAAGCGGGTAATAATACAGTAAGCTTTTACTATCAACGTGAAAGCGTTACAATTTGCAGACGAAGCAGAAAACAAGGGGGATTTCGAGTACATTCTTTGTGACAGCACTGTTATTTTTCCATTGCTCTTTTCTTTATTAATTTTATTTGTTAGGCTTCATATTTACCTAATAATTTATATATGTGGATTAGAATATTTCATGACACCAGGCCACCGTTCTGTGTGTACAATTCAGTAAACCAACGTTGACTGTGTGATATTCCATAAATCTCCTGGTTACCTGGACTCGCAGATGTGAGAGATGAAGTGGGTTAATCTGTACCAGTGGCTGCGTTGCTCTCATTCTCTCTCTCTTTCTCTCTCTCTCTCTCTCTCTCTCTCTCTCTCTCTCTCTCCCTCTTCCCCCCCCCCCCCGGTCACCAACTGCTTCTCCGTCAATTTATTTCTGTCTAAATATAAATTTTGCAGTAGCTCCCTTATGTATTTATTGTCGGAATGTAAGCGTGTCTCTCTAATGTTTCTACTTTCTGTCTTGAAATCTTGTTCTTTCTGGGGGTTATTACATCCTGTACAGAAGTCTCCAACAATGCTCTTTATTTCAGACTCACTGATCTGTCTTTATTTCATGCTCTTGTCTGTGGCTCTTTATTTCATGCTCTGCACTCTGGCTCCCCAATGCTCTGACTTCTGTTCCCCCCCCCCCCCCCCCCTTTCCCCCTTCCCCCATACATTCTCTGTGTCTCTCACTCTCTCTCTCTATCTCTCTCTCTCTCTCTCTCTCTCTCTCTCTTTTCTCTAGGACTATTGTGAACAACGCAGTGCCATCTCGCCATTTCTTTATTACATCCCAGATATCATTAATGTAAAGAGGTCACGAAGGATGCAACAAAAGCTAGAAACAGAAATAAACGAAGTACAGGCGGATTTTCGACCAGGTAGAGGCACTAGAGATCATATATTCAACATGAGGATCATCATAGAAAAGTGTAGAGAATTCAACGTTGACCTACATACTTGTTTCATTGATTACACCAAAGCTTTCGATTGTGTACAACATCAGCAGTTATGGGCTTTTATGGAAAATATGGGATTTCCAAACCACTTTATACAACTCATCGCACTGCTGTACCAAGAACAACAAGCAGCCGTAAGAATAGAGGGGGAAACATCATAATGGTTTGAAGTACAGAAAGGAGTAAGACAAGGCTGTACCCTTTCCCCTTATCTGTTTAACATTTATGCCGAGAATATCATGAGAAACGTAAGAGATGACCAAGAACACACAGAGTTTGACTCATTTAACATAGGCGGGTACCAGATCCCGGAAATCAGATATGCTGACGACGCAGACCTCCTTTCGATAAACCCAGAAGGACTTGAACAATTAATTCTGTCCACCAAAAAACACAGCGAGGCCCAGAATCTATACCTAAACACCAGCAGCTGTAAAGCAAGAAAATTCAGCAGCTGTAAAGTATTGAAAACAGACAAAGTAAAGACCAAACCAGAAATTGAAATTGATAACGAAGAACTGGAAGGTGTTAATGAATTCGAATACTTAGGATCAATCATCAACAGCTCTGGCGACTGTGCAGTACGAATTAAAAGAAGACTTGCAATTGCTTCACATAAACTAATACAGATGAAAAACCTATGGCAAGACACAAGCAAAGAAACAAAGTTACAACTGATCAGAGCATGTATATTCCCAGTAGCATCATACGGCTGCGAGACTTGGACACTCAATAAAACAGTTGCAAAAAAGGTTACATCATTCGAAATGAAATGCTACAGAAGGATGTTGAGAATACCCTGGACAGAAAAAAAGACCAACAGAGAAGTACTGCACTCACTAAACGTACAGGAACATTGGCTCCTAAATACCATCGCAATAAGGAAGCTGAAATTTTTCGGTCATATAAAAAGACATAATAGTCTGGAAATAATAGTGATGGAAGGCATGGTCCCTGGAAAAAGGGGAAGGGGTCGACCTAGACGACGGTGGACCCAGGACATCACAGAGAGTCTGAACTTGTCTTTGGCTGATGCAGGTCGACTTGCCCAGAATCGTGATGCGTTCAGAGCAGCTGTAATGGAGACAACGTTCTGGAAAGAATACGTCACATGATGATGATGATGAAAGATGTCACATCCACGGAACTCTTGCGTGTTTAAAGTGAAATATGATCATATGTGCGTGTACTTCACGTGACAATTTAATGTCAAGACGTTGGTACAGTCTATTTCACGAAACATACAGCATTAAAACAAAAAAATAATATTATTTCATAATAACCTGTAGTGAAACAACTTATGAAAGGATAACTATTTGATCCCTCTCTTTCAGCGATTCTTCATCTTCTAGGTCATCTACTGCTTGAGATGTGCGCGAGACGGAGGTTGTTGATTCTTCTTCTTCTTTGTCCAAGTACCATGCCTAGTAGCGTAGGCAATCGTGCCTCTCTAGAACTTCTGGTCTCAAGAACTATTTATCGTTACTGTTGTTGACGTATTTCAATGCCATGATGTCCAACTGTCTATTTTCTTCTCTCTTTGTCGTCTTCTGTCTGTTGATTGCTAGTTTCAAATCCAGCGCACGCACTGCTGCTTACTGTGCTGTCAATGTGCGATTCTTTGAGATACATATTACTTTTCGATCCTTCTTGTGCCGTCTCCATTACTGGCAGGTTTCATTTTGAGACTATTCCCGTGCTGTTTGTTGATACGGGTTGATCCTCACTGGTTTCCAAATAAATGTATTCTATGTTTCTCAATACATTCCTTCACTGATCATGTTGCTTCTAACAAAGGCTCTTTTCTCTTCGTTTCTTGCTAGGTTTTTTCATGTTTCCTTATCAGCTGTTCTCAAGTTTCTTACTTTACAGCTGCTGAATTTTCTTACTTTACAGCTGCTGAAGTTTCTTACTTTACAGCTGCTGAAATTTCTTACTTTACAGTGGCGGAATTTTCTTACTTTACAGCTGCTGAATTTTCTTACTTTGCAGCTGCTGAATTTTCTTACTTTACAGCTGCTAAATTTTCTTACTTTACAGCTGCTGAATTTTCTTCCTTTACAGCTGCTGAATTTTCTTACTTTACAGCTGCTGAATATTCTTACTTTACAGCTGCTGAATTTTCTTACTTTACAGCTGCTGAATTTTCTTACTCTACAGCTGCTGAATGTTCTTACTTTACAGCTGCTAAATGTTCTTACTTTACAGCTGCTGAATGTTCTTACTTTACAGCTGCTAAATGTTCTTACTTTACAGCTGCTGAATATTCTAACTTTACAGTTGCTGAATATTCTTACTTTACAGCTGCTGAATTTTCTTACTTATCAGCTGCTGAAATTTCTTACTTAACAGCTGCTGAATTTTCTTACTTAACAGCTGCTGAATTTTCTTACTTTAAAGCTGCTGAATGTTCTTACTTTTCAGCTGCTGAATTTTCTTACTTTACAGCTACTGAATTTTCTTACTTTACAGCTGCTGAATTTTCTTACTTTACAGCTGCTGATTTTTGAAATTTTTTATTTACTTTACAGCTGCTAAATGTTCTTACTTTACAGGTGCTGAATTTTCTTACTTTACAGGTGCTGAATTTTCTTACTTTACAGCTGCTGAATGTTCTTACTTTACAGCTGCTGAATGTTCTTACTTTACAGCTGGTGAATGTTCTTACTTTACAGCTGCTGAATGTTCTTACTTTACAGTTGCTGAATGTTCTTACTTTACAGCTGCTAAATGTTCTTACTTTACAGCTGCTGAATGTTCTTACTTTACAGCTGCTAAATGTTCTTACTTTACAGCTGCTGAATATTCTTACTTAACAGCTGCTGAATTTTCTTACTTAACAACTGCTGAATTTTTCTACGTTACAGCTGCTGGGTGTTCTTACTTTACAGCTGCTGAATTTTCTTACTTTACAGCTGCTGAATTTTCTTACTTTACAGCTGCTGAATTTTCTTACTTTACAGCTGCTGAATTTTCTTACTTTACAGCTGCTGATTTTTTTTTTACTTTACAGCTGCTAAATGCTCTTACTTTGAAACTGCTGAATTTTCTTACTTTACAGCTGCTGAATTTTCTTACATTACAGCTGCTGGATGTCCTTACTTTACAGCTGCTGAATGTTCTTACTTTACAGCTGCTGATTTTTTTGTTTACTTTACAGCTGCTGAATTTTTTTTTAAATTTTTTTTATTTACTTTACAGCTACTGAATATTCTTACTTTGCAGCTGCTGATTTTTCTTACTTTACAGCTGCTGAATGTTCTTACTTTACAGCTGCTGATTTCTTTAATTTTTTTATTTATTTACTTTACAGCTGCTGAATATTCTTACTTTACAGCTGCTGAATTTTCTTACTCTAAAGCTGCTGAATGTTCTTACTTTACAGCTGCTAAATGTTCTTATTTTACAGCTGCTGAATGTTCTTACTTTAGAGCTGCTAAATGTTCTAACTTTACAGCTGCTGAATTTTCTTACTTTACACCTGCTGAATAGTCTTACTTTACAGATGCTGCATTTTTCTTATTTTACAGCTACTGAATTTTCGTACTTTATAGCTGCTTAATTGTCTTGCTTTACAGCTGCTGAATTTTCTTATTTTACAGCTGCTGAATTTTCTTACTTTACAGCTGCTGATTTTTTTTTACTTTACAGCTGCTGAATGTTCTTACGTTTCAGCTCCCGAATTTTCTTACTTTACAGCTGCTGAATTTTCTTCCTTTACAGCTGCTGGATGTTCTTACTTTACAGCTGCTGAATGTTCTTACTTTACAGCTGCTGATTGTTCTTACTTTACAGCTGCTGAATGTTCTTACTTTACAGCTGCTGAATTTTAATTACTTTACAGCTGCTGAATTTTCTTACTTTACAGCTGCTGAATTTTCTTACTTTATAGGTGCTGAATTTTATAACTTAACAGCTGTTGAATTTTCTTACTTTACAGCTGCTGAATTTTTTTTTACTTTACAGCTGCTGAATTTTCTTACGTTACAGCTGCTGGGTGTTCTTACTTTACAGCTGCTGAATTTTCTTACTTTACAGCTGCTGAATTTTCTTGCTTTACAGTTCATGAATTTTCTTGCTTTACAGCTGCTAAATTTTCTTACTTTACAGCTGCTGCATTTTCTTACTTTACAGCTGCTGATTTTTAAAAATTACTTTACAGCTGTTGAATGTTCTTACTTTTCAGCTGCTGAATTTTCTTACTTTACAGCTGCTGAATTTTCTTACTTTACAGCTGCTGGATGTTCTTTCTTTACAGCTGCTGATTGTTCTTACTTTACAGCTGCTGAATGTTCTTACTTTACAGCTGCTGAATGTTCTTACTTTACAGATGCTTAATGTTCCTACTTTACAGCTGCTGAAAGTTCTTACTTTACAGCTGCTGAATTTTCTTACTTTTCAACTGCTGAATTGTGTTACTTAACAGCTGCTGAATCTTCTTACTTTACAGCCGCTTATTTTTTTTACTTTACAGCTGCTGAATTTTCTTACTTTACAGCTGCTGAATTCTCTTACTTTACAGCTGCTAAATTTTCTTACTTTACAGCTGCTGAATTTTTTTTACTTTACAGCTGCTGAATTTTCTTACTTTAGAGCTGTTTAATTTTCTTACTTTACAGCTGCTGAATTTTCTTACTTTACAGCTGCTTATTTTTTTAAATTACTTTACAGCTGTTGAATGTTCTTACTTTTCAGCTGCTGAATTTTCTTACTTTACAGCTGCTGAATTTTTTTACTTTACAGCTGCTGGATGTTCTTTCTTTACAGCTGCTGATTGTTCTTACTTTACAGCTGCTGAATGTTCTTACTTTACAGCTGCTGAATGTTCTTACTTTACAGCTGCTGAATGTTCTTACTTTACAGCTGCTGAATGTTCTTACTTTACAGCTGCTGAATTTTCTTACTTTTCAACTGCTGAATTGTGTTACTTAACAGCTGCTGAATTTTCTTACTTTACAGCCGCTTAATTTTCTTACTTTACAGCTGCTGAATTTTCTTACTTTACAGCTGCTGAATTCTTTTACTTTACTGCTTCTAAATTTTCTTACTTTACAGCTGCTGAATTTTCTTACTTTACAGCTGCTGAATTTTCTTACTTTACAGCTATTGAATTTTCTTACTTTACAGCTGCTCAATTTTCTTACTTTACAGCTGCTGAATTTTCTTACTTTACAGCAGCTGAATGTTCTTACTGTAGAGCTGTTGAATTTTCTTACTTTACAGCTGCTGAATTTTCTTACTTTACAGCTGCAGAATTTTCTTACTTTGCAGCTGCTGAATTTTCTTACTTTACAGCTGCTGAATTTTCTTACTTTACAGCTGCTGAATGTTCTTCATTGCTCTTTGTTTAGGTAGCCCTATAGCAGATACTGCCAAGGAGGAGTGAAGACTTGACCATACTAGGTCCAACTTTCCTCGTTGCCTTTGCCTTAGCTAACCTAAGACCAGAGTGAAGTATTAGAGACTTGACCATACTAGGTCCAACTTTCCTCGTTGCCTTTGCCTTAGCTTACCTAAGAGCAGAGTGAAGTATTAGAGACTTGACCATACTAGGTCCAACTTTCCTCGTTGCCTTTGCCTTAGCTAACCTAAGAGCAGAGTGAAGTATTAGAGACTTGACCATACTAGGTCCAACTTTCCTCGTTGCCTTTGCCTTAGCTTACCTAAGAGCAGAGTGAAGTATTAGAGACTTGACCATACTAGGTCCAACTTTCCTCGTTGCCTTTGCCTTAGCTTACCTAAGAGCAGAGTGAAGTATTAGAGACTTGACCATACTAGGTCCAACTTTCCTCGTTGCCTTTGCCTTAGCTTACCTAAGAGCAGAGTGAAGTATTAGAGACTTGACCATACTCGGTCCAACTTTCCTCGTTGCCTTTGCCTTAGCTTACCTAAGAGCAGAGTGAAGTATTAGAGACTTGACCATACTAGGTCCAACTTTCCTCGTTGCCTTTGCCTTAGCTAACCTAAGAGCAGAGTGAAGTATTAGAGACTTGACCATACTAGGTCCAACTTTCAACGTTGGGATGACCAGTTCCTTTCCTCGTTGCCTTTGCCTTAGCTAACCTAAGAGCAGAGTGAAGTATTAGAGACTTGACCATACTAGGTCCAACTTTCAACGTTGGGATGACCAGTTCCTTTCCTCGTTGCCTTTGCCTTAGCTAACCTAAGTGCAGAGTGAAGTACCCATTTACAGCTGGGCAAACTGGAACGTGACATTACTAGGCTTCGATCCCAGAACCCGGTAACTTTGCAGCGAGAGGTAATTTACTACTGAAATATTTAGCTGTGAGGAGGTGATGGCTTTTGGCCGCTTTCACATTCTAGAGCTGGGGAATACATCATATAATAAATATATTAGACACGTCCCGTGGCGTGCAGGAATAAGTTAGACAGCGATAAATGTTGTACATCCAGTTCTGTCTAAGTGCAAGTGTTGCTCCTATTTCTGTTTCTGTAGCAGATACAAAAAACAAATGGGATGCAGAGCATCCAGGACACACACAAAATGATGTATGTTACCAGCTCAGCAGAAGAGAACACGTGATAATCTTAACACTCCGCACGGGCAACAACAGATTGGGGTATCATGTATTCAACAAGCTAAAGATAGGAACTACTGATGAGTGTAAATGTGGCACTGATAAAATGACTGCTAAACATCTGCTTAAAGGATGCCCGACATATGAGGAACATAGAAAGCACAAATGCCATCACCAGTACCATTCCTGGAAAAACTGTATGGATATGCAAATAGCCTGAAGCTGACCACTGCTTTCTTTGAAAATATTCAAGTAGACGTCTGAGAGTGTACGAAGAAGAAGAAGGAGAAAAAGAAGAAGAAAAAGAAGAAGAAGCAGATGAGGTTTCTGTAGAAGCTTTTGTTTGTTTATTTGTTTATTTGTTTGTTTTAAACTTAGCAGATCTGCTATTGAGAAGACGTCGTTCGCGTTGGATGGACACTGTCACATAATTTTGGGTCGCTCTCTTGTCCACTACGGCCGTATTCTGTTACAGTTGTTGTAGTGGTCGGCACCTTATTCTTTCTCTGCTATGTAGCAGCTATGTTATATTTTCAAACATTCTGACACTCCTTTTTGGTAATGGTTCATCACATTTGCTTGGCGCTTCACAGCTTTGCGGAGATTAACGCGGGTAAAACCCATATGAGCCTGGTCAGTTTTCGCATGGTTTTGTTTACTCCGGCCGTGCCAGGCGATAAAATTACTCGCCCGCAGACGGATTTTGTGTGCACAAGGGACGGATAAAGAGATTACTTGTCTGTGCGACACATTTTGGACAGAAATGAATGACATAATCGTTTCCTGTCCGACTTTTACGGACAGATTACTTTAGATAAAAGTAAGATGTTACATCTGAAACACATTGCTGAGAGAGTGTACGTACGGGTCACTTCCATATATGGGAGACGTGACCTTTTGCATCACGCACAGAATTTCAGGCGGAAATAATTTTGAATTCCTATACCAATATGCAGCTATTGAAACGATTGGCGGGCATTCGAAAAGAGGAACAACCAAATCCCTGATTGGGCGCCGCTTAAAATTGTGACAAACAAGGAGGGGGACGAAAACTTGCAATACAATCTGACATTTTTTGCAAGTCTAGTTCACTGTGAGAATCGCTTTCCAAGAACACCACCAGACTGCCAGAGTTAGAATCAGAATTCCATTTATCAGACCGGACTTTGTTGGAACATTTTAAAGGACTTAAACAGCCCAGGAAAGCTCTATCATTTTAATAAGGAAAACCGGGATCTGAGGAAACTGAAAGCACGGAGTCAAAGTGGGAATTTTTGTTAAAGTAACGACCCCCAAGAACACGTGTAAGAGGCCCATTCAATTGACTTTATGTCTCTGAGCAAACAGTCTGTGAGTCAAGATTGGCGTAAGTTGTACATTTTACATTCTATGTTTTTCATTACTAACATAGAAGAACTAAAAGCTTAACTAGTCCCAATTTCCATATGGAGCAGGGAGGCAAAGATGAAAGAAATGATGTACATTCTAATTATAATATCTACATTTACAAACCAGTGTAAATGTCTATGTTAACATATTCACTTTAAAATTAATAAAAGTTTTCATGTTTTTCAACCAGTGTAGATGTAAATGAAAACATATTCTATCTCTATTGTGAACATTTTTTCGACCAGTGTAGATGTAACTGAAACATTTTCAATCTATATTGTGATCATTTTTCAACCAGTGTAGATGTAAATTCTATCTATACTATTAACCTTTTCACTTGAATGTAAAGTAAATATAAAGCTATTCAATTTAAATGTAAAGAAAGTTTTCTATGGAGGGATTAAGATTAATTCTCATCGAGGGTAAATTCTGAGGTAGATGTGATGGTGGAATAGGAAGAAGGGGACACATAACTATGTGTCGGGAAACTCAATACTCAGAGGGTATTTGTTTCTATTCTTTTACCATACTAGTTGGTGGTACCAGTTGAGGGTACTATCTCTGGAACAAGAAGGGTACAAATGGCCTAAAGTCGAAGCTAGATACCATCATCAGACGGGGCTTTAAGAGACGATGGGCTAACTTCGTAGACACTCCCTGACACTTCTAGGAACGTGCTGCCCCTTACAACCTTGACCAGTGACGAGCGGGATCAGTAATCCAGTCTACCAAGAACCAAACCATTAGAAGGAGCAGAACCGTCACTGACAGCTAAGTAACACATAAAAGCTGCCAAGTGACCTCCTTTACAAACTACTATTACACCACACAGTAATGATCATTTTTCTGATAAATTATTATTCATTTTTTAAAACCTTGTTAAAACCTAAGTGATTATTAAATCTGTTATTTGTAAATATACACATTTAACGTCGATTTAGTTATTTTGAATGTACTGCATGTTTGTCTCAGTCAATTTACTAAATACACTCTAAACAGAGCTATACCATAATAAGAAGAATTCCACTGAGTAAATCAGGGTGGGGGCTTGAACGAGCTGAAATTAATAATTGCTTAATTCTTCATAAAAGGCTGCGGATCAGATATAAGTTAACAAGTGCTCGGCCCTAAGCAGCATTGTTCTTAACTTCTGAAATATCTTATGAAAAGTCCCTTGAGATAGAAGCCTCATTATCCTGCTATCTCCAACTCTGCCAAGAGTAATCTTGTGCGAAGGTAGATACCTTTGAAGACCCATATTAGATACTCTTGAGTTTTGGCCACTGTTGGACCACTACTGCAAAGTAGGGGAGGCAATTCCGTGACAGACACGTATTAAAGAAACTTGCTGAGAGCATTTTAAAATCAGACCTTGTTGTTGAATCCACAGGATAAAAGAGTTAGGTGGAGACTGAATACACAAGTAACAAGAAAATGTATGCCAGATATGAAGGAATAAATAAAGCAACAACAACAAAAACACGTTGTAGGGATCCATTTGTATCATCATCATCAGCCGCTATTTCTGTAACGAAGGTCGGCTGCAATTGATCTCCAACGTTTTCTGTCTCTTATCTTGATGGTACACTCAGATAGACTATTTCTTGTCCGTCTCTTGATGTTATCTTTCCACATATAGCATAAGTCCATCTCTTGATGTTATCTTTCCACTTTAATCATTTTACTAAATGCACAATAAAACAATAAATAAGTAAATAAATAAAAAATAACACCAAAAACCGAAAATAAATTGTCCACTGAGAAGAATGAAAGTGGGTGGCGAGTTATCATTAATCAGTAAATCGTCATAGCTTTCACAAACAGTAGACATTTGTGAACGATTTGACGAATTACTGGTAGTGATAACTGGCCGTCCACTTTTATTCTGTGCAATAAAATAGCTGGGACATTTATTTTATGATTTTATTGCATTTGGTAGTATAATAACAGTGGATATTAAAAAAAATATGTTTTTATTTATTGTATGATTGTAAGTAATAACTGAATGTTAATTGATTTTTTTGTCCGAAGAGGGAAAGTCATCGCTGAATAAAAATTGCTTTGATAAGTTTAAACATCTAAAATAAAGCTCACAAAAAAGTTGATTCCTGTCCCCCTGTCTTTTCAAATACGAAACACAATCATTATTCGCGGTTTATTATGTCCCTTACTTGAAAACCCTTACTTTGATGGAGTTATTTCCACCTTATTTTACTTTATTTTAATTATTATATACAATCGGCCCGGTCAGTGAGTGTCAATACTTGAAAGACTAGCATATACCACGAATGAAAGCTGCATGCAAAGTCTCAGCTCTCTATGATGAGCGGAACATATAGATTTTGAGCGTCAACAATTTGAAGCGCGACAAATATAAAACGCTCAGATGGTGCTAAAGAAAAGTAATTACTAATAAACAAAGACATGCAAAGACCTTGAGCAGATGGCACAGGACAAGAAAGCTAAGCATGAACATGTTGAAGGCTTATACTCCTTAGGGATCTCAAGGGTAGTGGATGAATGAGTAAGACTCTGTGATTCCAATTTTGTTGCCTTTACCGACCAACCGATAATGTTATTTTCTTTGCATTCCCTTTCTCTTGACTAGTAGCTGGGCATCGGTAGGAAGTCACAAGACAGTCTCTTGATTAATGTCTGAAAACTGACAGGGACTTAAAAGACAATCTCTTGATTAGCGTCTTACAACCGACAAGGAATTCTCTTGATTAGAGTCTTAAAACCAACAGGGACTCACAAGACAGTCTCTTGATTTGATTAGAGTTTTAAAACAGACAGGGATTCACATTACAGTCTCTTGATTAGTGTCTTAAAACCGACAGGGACTTCTCTTGATTATTGTCTTAAAACCGACAAGGACTCAAAAGACAGTCTCTTGATTAGTGTCTTAAAACCGACAGGGACTCACAAGACAGTTTCTTGATTAGGGTATTAAAACCGACAGAGACTCAAAAGATAATCTCTTCTCGTGAATAGGGATTGAAAACTGGCACAGTCACATAATTGTCTCATAATTAGGGTATGAAAACACAGCATGGAGTCAAAAGATAGTCTCTTGATTATGGTCTGGAAATCAGCTCGGAGTCACAAGATAGTAATACAGCTGGCAAAAAATGGCATTCCTGTAATTTGGGTTCACGCGGTTCTCATGTTCTCGTTCCGCAAACTTGACTTAGTCATGTTCATAATCCGTGACACAATCTTACACTATTTTCTTCTTTTAAATGCAGCAGCCTATTGTAAAGATATACACATAGTCAGCTCCGAGCGAAGCTATGCCTATGTCATTTTTAGCTCTTCTTGTTGTGCTTTTACCATAATGCATCCTCATAGAATACTGTAAACTTTCATTTAAATGTTAACATTCTCTGAATGGGAACAAAAACCTCGCCCACGTTATTCTCGCTTGTTATTGATAATGGGGACAGACCATTTCCTTGGCTCTATTATGTCTAATCAATTCTCTCCCACCGTGAAACAAGTGAATCACTTCTTCAAATATTTTACACCAACCCTCAAGGTTTGAGAACGGCTGATTTAATTCATTTGAGCGAAATACGCGCACGCCAGAAGTCGGGGTGCATGTGAAATATTGATCCTTGAAACAATCTTCCTGTAAAAAGCAATTTGCGGTATTGTTCTTGGTCCGTCTAATGCAGGGCCATTGTATGTCAGGCGTGTCTTCGTGTCAATGAACTACTGAAAACTGGCAGCTGTTGAAGCGTATACCGTGTTGAACAAGATGACTTGTAGCGTATACAATGTTGAACAAGATGAGTTGTTGTTGTAGCGTATATAGTGTTGAACAAGATGATCTGTAGCGTACACAATATTGAACAAAATGACTTATTGTAGCGGATATAGTGTTGAACAAGATGGCTTGTTGTAAGGTTTACATTGTTGAACAAGATGGCTTGTACCGTATACATTGTTGAAAAAGATGAGTTGTTGTAGCGTATATTGTCTTGAACAAGATGGCTTGTTGTAACGTATACAATGCTGAACAAAATGACTTGTAGCGTATACAGTGTTGAAATAAGATGACTTGTTGTAATGTATACAATGTTGAACAAGATGATTAGTTGTAAAGTATACGTGTTGAACAAACTGACTTGTAACGTGTACATTGTTTAATAAGATGACTTGTTGAAGCGTGTACAATGTTGAATAAGATGAGGTATTGTTGTCGCGTCTACAGTGTTGAAAACAAGATGTTATTGTTGTACCGTTTATAGTGTTAAACTACATGCTGACTTATTGTTGTAGCGTATACAGTGTTGAATAAGACGACTTGTAGCGTTTATTAAAGTATTAAAATCAAGATGACTAATTGTTGTAGCGTATAATGTGTTAAACAAATGTGATGGCTTATTGTTGTAGAGTATTCTGTGTTGAACTAATGTGATGGCTTATTGTTGTAGCGTATACTGTGTTGAACTAATGTGATGGCTTATTGTTGAAGAGTATACTGTGTAGAACTAATGTGACGGCTTATTGTTGTAGCGTATACTGTGTTGAACAAATGTGATGGTTTATTGTTGCAGCGTATAATGTTGTGAACAAATGTGATGGCTTATTGTTGTAACGTATACTGTGTAGAACAAATGTGATGACGTTTCCTTCCCTAACTCAAAGAGCAGAGTCAGGCACCCATTTACAGCTGGGTAGACTGAGGCATGTCGGTACCGTGTTTGGAATCCGGCACCTTTGCCGTGGGAGACCAGCGCTCTAACCACTCTGTCAATCAGACATTGTGTGTGTGTGGTGTGGTGTGGTGTGGTGTGTGTGTGTGTGTGGGTGGGGGTGTGTGTGTGTGTGTGTGTGTGTGTGTGTGTGTGTGTGTGTGTGTGTGTGTGTGTGTGTGTGTGTGTGTGTGTGTGTGTGTGTGTAAAACAATTATTTAAAAATGAGCTGTAGTTATATCCACGAATCTTACTTAATTGCCCAGTAGAGTTTAATTAACTTTCGCGGCTTGAAGTCTGGGGGAGCGGCGCATGTCAAACCACTTTTCCCCGACTCCGAATGCTTCAAGGCCGGATCTAAGCAGCATGTATAATATTTGGTTTAAAAGAAAACAAAAGAACAATTCATTTACATCTAAATCTTGGAGAAAATAAAATACAGAAATAACTTTACTGCTGATAACCTCATTTTGAAAATATTAACAACGGCGGTTATAAAAAATTGTAATCTTGAGAAAATGGTATCGTGTATATATATCAGTGTACAAGAAGAATGTGGATATAAATTGTAGTTTAATAAACATGGGGTGAAGTTGTTGAAAAGTGAATATATCGGCTATTGTACAGTATAGTGGTGGGATGAACCAAATAAATAAATAAAGTGCTGATGTCGATTATTAATTAACTTTCAATAGTGTCTCTCAGTTGACAGTTGCAGATATGTTTCCTGCCATCCCCGACATATTTGTTGCCATGGCAACACCATAAAATGTAAACATGGCGTTTACTTGAGAGTAAAAAACGGTACTGGGATGATTAACTTGATAAAACAGAGATCCTCTTTTTTTAAAAAGACCTTATCTAATGAAGCTCATTTGGGACGACTGTTAAGGTCTAAAAGGGAGGTGATCCTTTGTATACGGGTTGGACAGAGTAAATTAAGAGTTACATCGCTTGTAGACTTGATTAACGGTGAATTGTTTAAATAAATATATGAAAGAAGTCATAGTGTACAGATAGCGTCGTGAGCGCTGTTCTGTATTGTAGAACTGTAAATAGTTCGCACGGCTAGTCCGTGAAGCGACTGAGCTGCGTTAAACAGCGAAGTCCCGTGACTGTTTAGGCGGTAGTTTTGTGACCGCTGGCAGTCGGGGTTCTAGGTGTTGACGGAGTGAAGTCAACCCGGGTGTTTTTTCTAAGTGTGTGTTCCCGACCAGTGTTCGGTGAAGATGTATAGTGTTTTTCACAATGTGTGTCTCGATGGAGACTTTTTTGCACAGGCCTGTATTTGAATATTCTTCCTGTATTTGAATATTCTTCCTATATTGAATATTCTTCCATGTGTTAGATTATTTGAAGATGGTATGTACTATAATATTTATGACTGCAGTGGATGCAGCTTATGAGAGATTTTGTTATTGGGCACGTTCTATGAGAAGTGTACCACTAGTCTACAATTAGGCGCTATGAAGAGTCTGAGAGGTAGAGAGATTACTTTGTAGGCCATAGACAGTTTTGTGAAGGAGATTAGGCCATATATATTGTGCAGGTTATATTACTGCAGACTGCTGTGTGCGCAGTCTTTCCTTTGAGGAATATTGTGGATGTGCACCACTATTTATTATTGGGCCTTAAGAAGGGATAGCGATGACGATGATTATTCAACTGCCGGGGAGCAGCCTTTGTTGAGAAGGGGAGACGTAGTCTTTTGAGGAAAATCGTTAATGTGCATCTTCTATAAGAATTGCACCGCTATTTGATGAATTTAGTAGTACTGCGATGTGAGCAGTCTTTCTGGATTAGGCCATATGTATGAGGCCGTATTTGAGGCCGTATGTACAACTGCGGTGAACGCAGTTCTTTAAGGAACATGGTGGATGTGTATTTCTATGAGGTGTGCGCCACTAGGCGCTGTGGTTGAGCTCTGTGGAGTGTTCGAGCTTCATGAATGTATTTTCTCGATGCTATGTACTTTATGCTGTATTTCATCTATGTCATCGTCTGTGTTGTAACGTAAATAAACTGTACTTTAAACGTTACCAATCGTTCAACGATCCATGAATCCTATGTGTGTTACTGTGATGGACGAATGTATCAGTACACACTGTCTTTGAACATTCTAGGCATAGTATCAGTAGTGACATATTTACAAATAGCCCTGGGTGGGCGTGGCCTATATAAGGAGAACACATTTACGCCTTTATCACTGAATAACACAATGGCGTTAACATATCATTCGAACCATATCATTAGGTGGCCTAAAGACTTATAAGATAATAACAACAAACCGTTATTTATCAGTGGTGGCCTAACAATATAGCGGTATCTGTGGTGGTTTTCAGTAAAGTTGGATTTGACACCCGCAACATTTGCGTTGAAAGGATAAGATCACAAGGATGCTGTGTTCAGGCATAATATTCAGAACGTAACGTTCACCTATTCATTTATTATAGCTCTGTGTGGGCGTATACATACATATAAAATAGACTCAGGAATATCAGCTGGCAAACTGATATAAACTAACAGTCATTTGTTAATGAACAGCATTATCAGTAGAGTGCCAACTTTTCGGGCTTGAGGCCCATGATTTCACGTGGTAATATTGTTTCTACCAGACCTTGACCTGTTTGTTAGTGTGCCCTGTGTGTGGCGTATGCACTAACAAGTTCTCTCATCTGTGACAGTAGTTAGCCATGTGTGGGCGGGGCTTCGATTTAGAACCCAGTTCAGCTTTACCTGTGTTGTTCGTCCTCTATGCCTACGGGCTAGTATTCATATGACAGTAGCAATGAGTGGACTAATGTAAGTTAGGAACAGATGATTATGACATTCATCTATGACAAGGGTGCTTATTTCCAGCCTAAATGAGTCGGCAGTAAAACATTTCAAGCCTTATTGACACCTGCATTGCTCACAGACAGTTTGGTGTCGTTCGTGACCAGTAAGCGGTGACACGGTGATGTGTCTAATGTTTACATGCTTCCTATAACATATTTGCAGCATTCAAGCTTCCTGTATCATACTGTGTCAAGTACCAGAGGTGACAGTTGACGACGAGTCCAGTGCTTATGCCTGCGCTTTTCAAAATGGAAGTCTGCTTATGCTGTGTCATTTGATGTCCATCAGTTGTAGCGGGAAAAGAAGGAACTGTTTTCTATTTACAAGATAAGTGGTTTTTGTCGTGGAAAACTGTGTCTCTCTATGTATGTTGTCAGGTCTTCCGGTTATTATTATTTGTTCTATCGAGTACTTCATGTTGATAGTGTTGTATTATAAGATTTAGGGCATAATTGATTGATGGCTATGTAACATACTCTTATTAGAATTATGGGTGGTCTATAAATCTAGTACACTCAGTGATTGAATTAACATGGATTGTGATATGGCTTCAGACGATATGACGCCGGTGTTGAATTATTTATATGAAGAAGGTAAATATTGTGATGGATTACGAGGCCCAGCACTTCAGAAATACGTGCTGGATGGGTTTTTGTTTAATGTGGTAGAAGCCTTGACAGTTTTTGCTAACGATAACTTTTCGTCAAATCCTCAATTGATGGCTAGAGATTTGGCGGATGTGTTAGCATACCTGCGTCCGTTTGTGTGCAATTATACTGAGGCTAGACACAATTTTATGCATGAGGTTTTGCACAATATAATCCGGAATAACATGCAGGATGATAACAAAAAGGAGTTAGAAGAGAAGGAGCGAATAAAAGTAATCAAACAGATTGCGCTTCAGGAAAGAGAGAATTTTTTGCAGGATATAATGGAAAAGAATAAACTTCAAGAAACAGTGTCTAAAGTCACAAGTGATTTGCATAAATCAAACTTGGAGCTTTCTAGTGTGAAAACATCATTAGACTCTGAATGCAGTAAAGTCAAGGACTTGGAAGTCCAGATAAAAGATAAGCAACGGGTAGTTAGAAATCTTACTCAAGAGATCCAAGAAAATAAACAGATGTACAACAAATTAAAAGTGGAGACCAATGAACGAGAGAAATTATACATAGGGATGCTTCATGATGTGTTGGATGATAACGATATTCTCAGTCGCCAACTGAAAGAAAAGAATAACGTATCTCCCGATAAGATTAATTACTTGAAAGCACAAGTTGGTAAAGTTCAAGGTCTTCAGGCTCAGGTGGCCCTACTTGAGCCACAGATAGAAGACGTGCAAAAGAAGAGATTAATGAAATTGGAACCACAGAGGAGAACAAATAAAGAAATGGATGATAGGGAGAGATTAGAAGAGTTAACGGTGCAGAGAAAGAAAATGGTTAAGATTGAGAAGTTACTTACAGAAGAGAGATGTAAAGTTATGACATGTGATAACTTAAATAACAAACTAAACCAAGAGATTTCTCTTAATATTGCTGAAATTACTGAACTTAGGAGAAGAGTGGATGGTTTAGTGGATGTTATTTTAGGCATCAAGGGATTGTCTAGCGTCAATAATGACAATGGTAGACAGAAGGTTGTTCATCACCAAGTGAGGCAAGCAAAGAGTCAGCCCTATACACTCTTTGCTCAGACGAAAATCAAACATGATGGACGTAAATCGCTGCGTGGCAAATACAATTTCCCACGTACGGAAGACGCTGCGTCTAAGATTACTGACTCTTGGCGTCAGACCAGCAAAGATACTTCATGTGTAATATCCAGTTCTGGTAATAAATATAACACACATTATGTTAGTAACCATAAGGATTCGATCAGTTCCACTGATTGTCATACCAAGTATAGGCAGTGTGATACTGCGACTAAGCATATTACCATAGAAAAGAATAAAAACACTTTTGGTAAAAGAAATAACCATAATGTTAGACAGTACCAAGGAATCCCATTGAATGGTAGTTTTTCCTCTCTAAGAAACCAGAGACAGTCTAACAGATCTCAAAATTTTGATTCTGAAGAGTTGAGAAATTATGGTAGGAATAATTACATTAAAGATTACAAATCTGATAATAATTGTTCTAGGAGTCAACAAGATTCATTTACCAGATATTTCTATCCTAGGAGAGATGTTAAGCATAACAATGCTAACTGCAGTTCTAGGCAGAACAAATGGAATAATAAGGGAAATAGCAATAGAGATAATATTACTACACATTTTGCGCAACAAAAGCCCAAAGTTATTGTGGTAAACAAAGTAACAATAACTATTGATGTCTCAAGTAATACTGCTGTTATGTTTTTGGATTACGAGACAGTATCTCGTTGTTGTGAGTGTAACTTTATTTCAGCTCTGCTGTGTTGACCGTCATTTTCGGTCAGGTTGACCCAAGCCTCCTGGGTTTCATACTGTGTAATGAAGGAAGAGTTGGTGACATCATATAGAAACCAGACGTTTTCATAACCACGGGTTAGGTAATTGTCTAGTTAACCTATCCGTTTTCTTATAATCTTACTGTTGATTAAAGTGGAGATTTTCATTTGTATTTTTCAAACAGTAGCAGCTATGCGATAAAGGTCAGCGTGCCTGGTTTTCTTTAGCTGTGACAGAAATGTTTGTTACCTTTCGACCGTGTGCCCAATCAAGCGTAACCCAGCCAACATGTTGACCCAGTATTATTTGATGTCATCCCGTGCGGTTTATAGCATACCATCAAGGAAACCGGAGTTCTGACCTATTTATTTTTTTTCTTTAGGAATTGATTCAAGATTGCTACAGTATTTTTTTTTAAGGATAATGTATTAGTCTATTGTATAGATGGTGCATTGTATGATGATGTATTAGATATTGAGTATGTTTATATTTATACACTATTTCAACACCATGTTATTGTGTACATGATTGTGGTGTTGATAAACATTGTATGTATTATGAGTGTAATGAATTGTAACATATCGTTTTGTAGTGACTTGTCTTTGATTGTTATTTTTTATTGTTGATGGAATTATGGATTTTTGGTATTTACATACATTTGTCAGAAGACTATTCCACTTAAACCATATTTTGTTTGACAATATGTGATTTGTTGTGAGGTTTGATACATCAAAACATTGATATGATTTTGCAGGACTAATTATTAGGATAGTTTTATACATAATGAGATTGCCAGCCCTAAGCACAAACTCATTAGTTATGAATATGCGTTAGTCGCTTTCAGAGAGTTTTTTGGTTACTAAATTTGTTTTTCTTTTTCGTATATGACTCCATGTTTAGTTAATATATCTCTATATACAAAGGTTATATGAAGTAATTGTTGTGTTGTGAAATGTTATTTTGGAACTAAATTATATATGTAGAATTGTCAGAAATAGCAGATACTATTGTTTGTTTGAAGAATTTAGAAGTCTGACTTAAACACTTGTTCATGAGAAATAATGTTATGTTTATATTTGCAAGTTGGAATGATGTTAATAGTGTGGTGTTTTATAGGTGTTTATTTGTGTCTACGTAAAGATAGGAATATTTTTTATGTCATACATTTTGTTAAAAGCTCATTTCACTTATGATTTATTAATTACAGGTTGAAACTTGTAAAAATTTAAAATACTATTTTGATTTAACTTAGCTTTAAGAAACTTTTTTGTATTGTACTTTTGGAACAATGTATTTGTTTTCTTTTTGAAAGTGTTGTATTTGTGTGTGCTCAGTGTTTAATTATGAGTAATAATATATATGTCGATATGTCCAGATTTAAAAAAAAAACAAAAAACAAGAAAATATATTAATAATTTTTTTTTTTTTGAGATTGTGATATTTTGTTTTACATATCGCACTTTTTTGTGTGATGTCTGTGATAATCCATTTTAATTATGTATAAGTTTTGTAATTTCGCTAAATTATTTATTATGCATTATGTAGTTATATCCTTTATTCGTGTTTGGTACATATATATACTTTGTCTTTTTGTTAGACGATTTTCTGTCATGATTGTATTTGTTTTACAATACATTGTTTGTTTAGATAGTTATTGGGATGTATTGCTACTTATTCTATACATTCATTTCTTGAAGTTTCTTCTTTCTTTTCGGATGATTCTTCGTTTCATTCCATTTCTTTTGAAGCAGTTTATACTTTCGTGATGCTTCTATGTTTCATCTAGGTGTCACTTAATTCTATTTGTATACGTTTACTCCTTACACTTCTTATACTTCCTTCCTTAGGATTGTTATGTTGATTATATGGTTTGGTATGAGGTAGCTAGTTATGTCGGTTGTATCTAGTTTGACGTAAGGAATTGATTAGCTTAATTATTGCTATTAGGTATTATTGATCTTTGTTACTATATTGATTTCATTGCTGATTTTCGGTGTTGATCCTGCTTCTTTTGCTTGATCTTGTTTATTCTACAGTGATCTTACTTAACTTTGTTTGAAACTGATTATTTAGTGTACTTAGCAGATTATTGTGTATAATTTGTTTTATTGTACACTTGCTTATATTTTTTGTCAATGTATTATTATAACCTTAACATAAGCTAAATTTTGTATGAGTATTTTAGAGCTTAGCTGACCCCTCATTTTTCTTTGATGTAGTTCTTGTCAAAAAAATGATAAATCATTTTTTTCTCCGGAGGTGGTGGTAGTATGTTAAGGTCTAAAAGGGAGGTGATCCTTTGTATAGAAGTCTTTCCTTTGAGGAATATTGTGGATGTGCACCACTATTTATTATTGGGCCTTAAGAAGGGATAGCGATGACGATGATTATTCAACTGCCGGGGAGCAGCCTTTGTTGAGAAGGGGAGACGTAGTCTTTTGAGGAAAATCGTTAATGTGCATCTTCTATAAGAATTGCACCGCTATTTGATGAATTTAGTAGTACTGCGATGTGAGCAGTCTTTCTGGATTAGGCCATATGTATGAGGCCGTATTTGAGGCCGTATGTACAACTGCGGTGAACGCAGTTCTTTAAGGAACATGGTGGATGTGTATTTCTATGAGGTGTGCGCCACTAGGCGCTGTGATTGAGCTCTGTGGAGTGTTCGAGCTTCATGAATGTATTTTCTCGATGCTATGTACTTTATGCTGTATTTCATCTATGTCATCGTCTGTAATGTAACGTAAATAAACTCTACTTTAAACGTTACCAATCGTTCAACGATCCATGAATCCTATGTGTGTTACTGTGATGGACGAATGTATCAGTACACACTTACTTTGAACATTCTAGGTGTCGTGGAATATTCTAATCCACATATATAAATTAAAAGGTAAATGTAAAGCGTAACAAATAAATTCTAATAAAGAAAAGAGCAATGGTACAATAACAGTGCTGTCACAAGGAATGTACTCGAAATCCCCTTTGTTTTATGCTTCGTCTGCAAATTGTAACGCTTTCACGTTGATAGTAAAAGCCTACTATATTATTACCCGCTTTCTTCAATGAAACGTGTGCTGTATTTCTTGGAAAAACATTGAGAGGCAGACTGCGTAATGACCTAAATTAATCCTAACATTAATTATACTGCGTTACCAAAACGAACGAACAGATGGACTCAAATAGAAAGAGAGAGGGAGGGCTGAAAATCAGGAACGCATGCAACACGCGTCGCGCGATACACAATTACTACTATCACGCGTGTAAGGCCACATGCACTAATTTTTTTTTCAGACGGACAGTGATAAATTCACTACCCTTCCCAGAGTTAGGTTTTAAAATCACGAAAAACGCTTATTAGAAAAGATAACATTAGATGGGTTTACGTTTGAAAACATTACAGTACCCAGACAGCACATCTTCGAAACAGGAGGTCGAAGAAATTGCATATTTTGAACGCAGCCACTTAGCTCTTTTAAATTTGTTTATTTGGGTTCCTTAGGGTTTGCTGACAAAGAATATGTAAAACGTTACGCAAATAGTCTAGGAATTAACAAGTTATAACCAAAATAAAATAGTGGGGATGCCTGACAGCATGAAATCATTTCTGCTCATAAAATTTTTTTTTTAAACGTGTTTGAAAAAACCTTACGTACAGAAATAGCCTACCATGTAAACTCCAAATTGATTGGAGCGCAACAAATATAAGACTAAACACGATTGGTCGGACTATAAATACTATCTTTGGTTGTTAGGGGAGACGTAGGAAGTTAAAATTTTTTCAAACCCTTGTCGAAACGTGGCTCCATTGGCCAGACTCGCTGATATACTCACTTGGGAGCGTTAGTTCGAGACCACTAGTTCAAATAAGCTTGATAAAGCAACAGTGCGTTGAAGCCAGCTCACATTTTTGCTAAAATAAAAGCCTGGAACATAAGCAGATGGGAATTTGTGCCAGTATTTGTGCCAGAATTCATTGCTAATCAACGTATCTGTGTTTGTTTCCATGAATTGTGGTAAGCTTGAAACATTCAGTATCTTTTAATGAAAATTGAATGTGAATTGTTAATTTATGCCTGTATATATGTGTAGTTCAGTAGCAAACATGATGTAAAGCCTATAATGCTCCAGCCTGAACAGAAGGTGTCGGAGGAAAGTAAAACTGCATGGAATGGCCAAACAGTACACTGACATCTAGATTATTGATTAGACCGAAATAATGCTGGAAGTGCAGAGGCGTAGTAACCATTAAGGAGGTTAATACTGGTATAAAGTATTTCAGATGAAGCTGACAGTTGGCCTAACGCTCTGAACTCAATGTTTGTGATGTATTGTGCTCAGTGTAAAAAGAGAGTATAAATTAGTTATGAAGTAGAAGGTACATCCTTCTTGTTTTCAGGGACCGTGGTCTTGATGGTATTGAGCAGCACCTGGTCAGAGCTTTGCTGAATCCAGAGTCGGACAGCATACTCCTTGGTCCATTTAGCTATCAGTGAGGTGTCTCCAGAGCACAGGGGAGAAATCGAGCAGAGGAGTCTTTTCCTGCCACCATCACGCAAGATAAGCTGATGTGGCCAGCTGAGCTCAAAATTATGTACCCCATCTTAAAATAACATTGTAACATAAACTTAAGAGGGGAAGTAAATTGTTTTAATAACAGGAACTGAGAACATCTCCAATACTAGCTCCCATAAAGACAAACTATTGAAGTCATGATGACAAATACCAACAGAGCTTGAACAAAACAAAACCAGTATTACCTCATATTACTACTACACAACTGACACACATAGGATACTTTTAATAATATATGTCACTACAATATTCATATTGAGAAATTCTGTACATATAACTTGTAATTAAAATTGATTGTGATTCCTGGTTCCCTTTGTATTTGAATCAGGACACATATTCATTCATAACAGCAATGAATACATATTGTTATTTGAAAAGTTATCAGTGACTCCTTTAAGATATCCTTTAGAGTGTTATATGTATGTGAGTGTCACAGTGTTGTCAAGTGTGGTGGAATAAATTAAATTGTTTATCTGTCTGTTGTTGTTATCACTTACACTTCATCATACACATACCCTAGACATACAACGTAGTCATCACACTATTCCAGAATAATTCTGACTGAGATATATATATATGTGGCAGCAAGTAAGGTTATCTATAATACACTACTCTTATTAGATATAGATACCTTCACAGCTGATCTCAGTCAGTACACTAAGTCCCCTATAAATATTTATAACATCCCACTTCACCACATATATTGGGGTCTCGCTCTTGGGATTTTGAATCTTTCACTATTAAAAATATTGGGGGTAACTCACTTCAGGGAATAATAAGAATTAAAAGGTATCCTTGGGTGGAATTAAATAAGGTTGAGCTCACGGTGCCTGTGTTGTCCATTAGATATATAGTTAGAGATTGAATTGTTGGTTAGACATTGTATAAATTTACCTGATAGACAATGGCGGACCTGGCCAAGTTTCGATCTGCTGCTGTTCAGACTGCAAAAGAGTTAGGATTAGATGGGCAAGTTATGGTTGCCTATGTCACTACGGAATGTGACAAATTTATTGAACGCGAAGAAAGAAGGTTTGAAGCCGAAAGAAAGTTAGAGGCTGAAAAAGAAATTAAGAGATTGCAGATTGAGGCTGAGGCTAAGAAATTGGAAGCAGAAGAAAGAAGATTGACTGCAGAAAGGGAAGAGAAGAAATTAGCTGCAGAAAGGGAAGACAAGAGATTAGCTGCAGAAAGGGAAGCAGAAAAGGAGGAGAAGAGATTACAAAGGGAACATGAGTTACGACTAAGGGAGTTTGAGTTTCAGGGCCATGCTCCTGAAAATGGTGCCAGTCCCTTTGCCTCTGATGCCACTGCTAGCCAAGGAGCCTCAACCTCAGCTATGAATTTTCATTTAGATCATTTTGTTGAGAAAGACGATGATATAGAGAGCTACCTAAATAGGTATGAACTATTAGCTACCACGTATGGGTTAGAGAGAGAAAGGTGGAGCTTAAAGTTATCTCAAGGACTTCGTGGGGCAGCTTATGAAGTTTTTGCAAAAATGAGCAGGGGTGATCAGGAAAATTATGACATGCTAAAGCAGGCTCTTTTGTTAAGATATGAAAAGAATGCAGAATTCTATAGGAAAAAATTTAGGAATGCTAAACTACTGTCAGGTGAAACCTATCACCAGTTCTCTGCACGAATAGAGACATACTTGGAGAAATGGACTTCTCTGGGGAAAACCCAAGATCTTAAGGAAATGGTCCTTATAGAGCAATTAAGAGAGTCCATGGCTCCAGACCTGAGAAAGTTTCTCATGGAACAAGGTGCAGAGAGGCTGGGTGAGTTGCTAAATGTTGCTGAAAGGTATCAAGCAGCTCAAGCAGAGGTAACAGGTAATAAAAAGAAACAAGTGGATAACTTTAGGGCACCACAGAACTTTAATAAATTTGATCCTAGGGATCAAAACAAAGGTAAGCACCAGTTTGATAGGCCACGGTATGAAAATAAAAATAAATTCCCACAATTCGATGAAAGGAAATATGATGAAAGAAAATCTTTCAACCAAGGAAAGGTGGTGTAAGAATTGTCAGATGGACAATCATGACACTGACCGTTGCAGAAGGAAACCTGTGTATATGGCAACCCTTCAGGTCAGGTCGACCTCAAGACAGGAGGAGGATATTATGTTAGATACCACTCCAGAAGAGATGAGGAAGGCACAGGCGGGTGATAAAACACTCAAGCCTTGTTTCAGAAAATTGTCAACTTGTCATACAACTCCAGGCAAGGGAGATTTTTACATGAAAAACAAGTTGATGTATAGGAAGACTGGAGCTAGATCCAAAGGTCAGGGACAACTGGTACTTCCTAAAAGATATAGGGCAGACTTAATAAGGAGCCTACATGTGAAACCAGATGGGGACCATGAGAAGATAGGTACCATCATTCAAAAGGTGGCTCACAATTATTATTGGCCCAAAGCAAGATGGGACATTGAGAATTTTGTAGAAAGGTGTAGCATAGCACATGAGGGAACACCCACAAGTGGGAACATGGATCAGGACCTGGACACGCCACGGGGCAAAATTAGGCCTGATAATAAAAAGAAAAATAGATTTGATAAAGTGGACCAAATGGAATGGGAAGCCCCTTTTCACGGACAAGCTTCACTTAACTGTTTTACAATGGCCACTATGCGGAGAGTGCAAAGAGATGTCTTACCCCAGGATAAGCCGAAAATCCCTCAATCGGACTTAAACAAACTGGAGGAAGAAGATGTAGAGAGGAAATCTCTCATCAAGAATTTTAAGTGGGAAGAAAGCCCCAAAAGAAAAATTGGTAGCGGTCGTTTTATGCATGATAATTCTGGGAAGAAAAATCATCACTATAGAGCTTCGAGTGGAAGAGACCATACCGGTGCATGGACAAATAGGTCCACACAATTAAAGGTCCATATGTAGCTTTGTTAAGAACGTGGACTGATGAAAAGGCAGAGGAAAACATTACATCTTCATACCAATATGTGAATGAGCTGACCACTCGTTTAAAAACTGGCTGGAAACTTGCCAATGAAAATTTGAAACAAGCCAGGAAGAAACATGCTGCCTATTATAACAGGAAAGCGAAAGACAGAAATTTGGCTGTGGGAGAGAAAGTACTGCTTCTTTTGCCCGTGAGTCAGAGTAAGTTACAAATTGGATGGCAGGTCCATATACAGTTTTAGAGAAGGTGTCTAGAACAAATTATAAGATAGATAAGAAGGGGAAAAAAAATCTATCATGTGAATCTCCTGAAGAAATATTTGGAAAGAGAACATCAGGAAGAGACACACTTGTTGACCTTGTCCATCGCCATGGAGATGAAAAAGGAACCACTTTCATCATTTGAATATCCATTACACCCCTGTGAGACAGCAGCACAGGTGAAAATCAGTACACATTTAACAAAAACTCAGAAAGAGAGAGTGCAACAGGTTCTAAATAATCATGCAGAGGTGTTAACAGACCGACCAGGGCATACAAACCTATTGGAATATGATATGAAACTGATAGACCCCACACCTGTCTGTATGAAACCATATTCGATTCCGTTTGCTAAGGAGAAAGCTTTGAAGGAAGAGATAGACTATCTATTGAAGGAGGGAATTATTTCACACAGTGAATCTTCATATAGTTCCGGTGTTGTACTCTTAAGGAAGCCCTCTGGAGAACATAGACTCTGTATAGATTACAGGAGACTGAATGCTATTACAGAAGGACAGGTGGATCCATTGCCGGATACAAATCAGCTGTTTGCCAGACTAAATAAAGCTAAATATTTCTCAAAAGTGGATCTGAGTAAAGGATACTATCAGATTCCAGTAAAGCCTGAGGTTAGACCATACCTAGCCTTTAGTACCTCAGAAGGACACTATGAGTTTAATAGATTGCCATTTGGATTGAAGAATGCGCCTAGTGTCTTCTCTAGAATGATGAGAAAATTGTTGGATGTAAACATTTCGGAGGAACGTAATGAATCCCTGAGTTGCCTCTTTGATTGAGGATATTCCGAATGTTTCATACAGGATAATAAGAAGATTATGGGATCCACTACGAAAACTCTGCTATCACCAGGTATATGTTATCTCCTCATAACGTACATTTTGAGGGAAATATAATGTTCTCTGGACATGTCATTGCGCAGACTCAGAGAAGAGAAATGGTGAATACGGGTTGCGAAGCAGCATTAAGACAAGCACTCACACTTGCGGCTGTTCAGTAACATAACCGAAATATATTATTGGTTGTAGAAGTCTGAGGCAGATTTCATGAGTAGTGCCTACTCTGAATGGACCCAACTACATAAAACCATGATAGCACCACAGCAGAGTAAAGTCAAGTTGACTTACATTTATCTATGTGTATATAGAATAAAGGACTGACATATAATGTCTGTTTTAAGAGGGGAGATGTCGTGGAATATTCTAATCCACATATATAAATTAAAAGGTAAATGTAAAGCGTAACAAATAAATTCTAATAAAGAAAAGAGCAATGGTAAAATAACAGTGCTGTCACAAGGAATGTACTCGAAATCCCCTTTGTTTTATGCTTCGTCTGCAAATTGTAACGCTTTCACGTTGATAGTAAAAGCCTACTATATTATTACCCGCTTTCTTCAATGAAACGTGTGCTGTATTTCTTGGAAAAACATTGAGAGGCAGACTGCGTAATGACCTAAATTAATCCTAACATTAATTATACTGCGTTACCAAAACGAACGAACAGATGGACTCAAATAGAAAGAGAGAGGGAGGGCTGAAAATCAGGAACGCATGCAACACGCGTCGCGCGATACACAATTACTACTATCACGCGTGTAAGGCCACATGCACTAACTTTTTTTTCAGACGGACAGTGATAAATTCACTACCCTTCCCAGAGTTAGGTTTTAAAATCACGAAAAACGCTTATTAGAAAAGATAACATTAGATGGGTTTACGTTTGAAAACATTACAGTACCCAGACAGCACATCTTCGAAACAGGAGGTCGAAGAAATTGCATATTTTGAACGCAGCCACTTAGCTCTTTTAAATTTGTATATTTGGGTTCCTTAGGGTTTGCTGACAAAGAATATGTAAAACGTTACGCAAATAGTCTAGGAATTAACAAGTTATAACCAAAATAAAATAGTGGGGATGCCTGACAGCATGAAATCATTTCTGCTCATAAAATTTTTTTATAACGTGTTTGAAAAAACCTTACGTACAGAAATAGCCTACCATGTAAACTCCAAATTGATTGGAGCGCAACAAATATAAGACTAAACACGATTGGTCGGACTATAAATACTATCTTTGGTTGTTAGGGGAGACGTAGGAAGTTAAAATTTTTTCAAACCCTTGTCGAAACGTGGCTCCATTGGCCAGACTCGCTGATATACTCACTTAGGAGCGTTAGTTCGAGACCACTAGTTCAAATAAGCTTGATAAAGCAACAGTGCGTTGAAGCCAGCTCACATTTTTTTGCTAAAATAAAAGCCTGGAACATAAGCAGATGGGAATTTGTGCCAGTATTTGTGCCAGAATTCATTGCTAATCAACGTATCTGTGTTTGTTTCCATGAATTGTGGTAAGCTTGAAACATTCAGTATCTTTTAATGAAAATTGAATGTGAATTGTTAATTTATGCCTGTATATATGTGTAGTTCAGTAGCAAACATGATGTAAAGCCTATAATGCTCCAGCCTGAACAGAAGGTGTCGGAGGAAAGTAAAACTGCATGGAATGGCCAAACAGTACACTGACACCTAGATTATTGATTAGACCGAAATAATGCTGGAAGTGCAGAGGCGTAGTAACCATTAAGGAGGTTAATACTGGTATAAAGTATTTCAGATGAAGCTGACAGTTGGCCTAACGCTCTGAACTCAATGTTTGTGATGTATTGTGCTCAGTGTAAAAAGAGAGTATAAATTAGTTATGAAGTAGAAGGTACATCCTTCTTGTTTTCAGGGACCGTGGTCTTGATGGTATTGAGCAGCACCTGGTCAGAGCTTTGCTGAATCCAGAGTCGGACAGCATACTCCTTGGTCCATTTAGCTATCAGTGAGGTGTCTCCAGAGCACAGGGGAGAAATCGAGCAGAGGAGTCTTTTCCTGCCGCCATCACGCAAGATAAGCTGATGTGGCCAGCTGAGCTCAAAATTATGTACCCCATCTTAAAATAACATTGTAACATAAACTTAAGAGGGGAAGTAAATTGTTTTAATAACAGGAACTGAGAACATCTCCAATACTAGCTCCCATAAAGACAAACTATTGAAGTCATGATGACAAATACCAACAGAGCTTGAACAAAACAAAACCAGTATTACCTCATATTACTACTACACAACTGACACACATAGGATACTTTTAATAATATATGTCACTACAATATTCATATTGAGAAATTCTGTACATATAACTTGTAATTAAAATTGATTGTGATTCCTGGTTCCCTTTGTATTTGAATCAGGACACATATTCATTCATAACAGCAATGAATACATATTGTTATTTGAAAAGTTATCAGTGACTCCTTTAAGATATCCTTTAGAGTGTTATATGTATGTGAGTGTCACAGTGTTGTCAAGTGTGGTGGAATAAATTAAATTGTTTATCTGTCTGTTGTTGTTGTTATGACTTACACTTCATCATACACATACCCTAGACATACAACGTAGTCATCACACTATTCCAGAATAATTCTGACTGAGATATATATATATATGTGGCAGCAAGTAAGGTTATCTATAATACACTACTCTTATTAGATATAGATACCTTCACAGCTGATCTCAGTCAGTACACTAAGTCCCCTATAAATATTTATAACATCCCACTTCACCACATATATTGGGGTCTCGCTCTTGGGATTTTGAATCTTTCACTATTAAAAATATTGGGGGTAACTCACTTCAGGGAATAATAAGAATTAAAAGGTATCCTTGGGTGGAATTAAATAAGGTTGAGCTCACGGTGCCTGTGTTGTCCATTAGATATATAGTTAGAGATTGAATTGTTGGTTAGACATTGTATAAATTTACCTGATAGACAATGGCGGACCTGGCCAAGTTTCGATCTGCTGCTGTTCAGACTGCAAAAGAGTTAGGATTAGATGGGCAAGTTATGGTTGCCTATGTCACTACGGAATGTGACAAATTTATTGAACGCGAAGAAAAAAGGTTTGAAGCCGAAAGAAAGTTAGAGGCTGAAAAAGAAATTAAGAGATTGCAGATTGAGGCTGAGGCTAAGAAATTGGAAGCAGAAGAAAGAAGATTGACTGCAGAAAGGGAAGAGAAGAAATTAGCTGCAGAAAGGGAAGACAAGAGATTAGCTGCAGAAAGGGAAGCAGAAAAGGAGGAGAAGAGATTACAAAGGGAACATGAGTTACGACTAAGGGAGTTTGAGTTTCAGGGCCATGCTCCTGAAAATGGTGCCAGTCCCTTTGCCTCTGATGCCACTGCTAGCCAAGGAGCCTCAACCTCAGCTATGAATTTTCATTTAGATCATTTTGTTGAGAAAGACGATGATATAGAGAGCTACCTAAATAGGTATGAACTATTAGCTACCACGTATGGGTTAGAGAGAGAAAGGTGGAGCTTAAAGTTATCTCAAGGACTTCGTGGGGCAGCTTATGAAGTTTTTGCAAAAATGAGCAGGGGTGATCAGGAAAATTATGACATGCTAAAGCAGGCTCTTTTGTTAAGATATGAAAAGAATGCAGAATTCTATAGGAAAAAATTTAGGAATGCTAAACTACTGTCAGGTGAAACCTATCACCAGTTCTCTGCACGAATAGAGACATACTTGGAGAAATGGACTTCTCTGGGGAAAACCCAAGATCTTAAGGAAATGGTCCTTATAGAGCAATTAAGAGAGTCCATGGCTCCAGACCTGAGAAAGTTTCTCATGGAACAAGGTGCAGAGAGGCTGGGTGAGGTGCTAAATGTTGCTGAAAGGTATCAAGCAGCTCAAGCAGAGGTAACAGGTAATAAAAAGAAACAAGTGGATAACTTTAGGGCACCACAGAACTTTAATAAATTTGATCCTAGGGATCAAAACAAAGGTAAGCACCAATTTCATAGGCCACGGTTTGAAAATAAAAATAAATTCCCACAATTCGATGAAAGGAAATATGATGAAAGAAAATCTTTCAACCAAGGAAAAAGGTGGTGTAAAAATTGTCAGATGGACAATCATGACACTGACCGTTGCAGAAGGAAACCTGTGTATATGGCAACCCTTCAGGTCAGGTCGACCTCAAGACAGGAGGAGGATATTATGTTGGATACCACTCCAGAAGAGATGAGGAAGGCACAGGCTGGGGATAAAACACTCAAGCCTTGTTTCAGAAAATTGTCAACTTGTCATACAACTCCAGGCAAGGGAGATTTTTACATGAAAAACAAGTTGATGTATAGGAAGACTGGAGCTAGATCCAAAGGTCAGGGACAACTGGTACTTCCTAAAAGATATAGGGCAGACTTAATAAGGAGCCTACATGTGAAACCAGATGGGGACCATGAGAAGATAGGTACCATCATTCAAAAGGTGGCTCACAATTATTATTGGCCCAAAGCAAGATGGGACATTGAGAATTTTGTAGAAAGGTGTAGCATAGCACATGAGGGAACACCCACAAGTGGGAACATGGATCAGGACCTGGACACGCCACGGGGCAAAATTAGGCCTGATAATAAAAAGAAAAATAGATTTGATAAAGTGGACCAAATGGAATGGGAAGCCCCTTTTCACGGACAAGCTTCACTTAACTGTTTTACAATGGCCACTATGCGGAGAGTGCAAACAGATGTCTTACCCCAGGATAAGCCGAAAATCCCTCAATCGGACTTAAACAAACTGGAGGAAGAAGATGTAGAGAGGAAATCTCTCATCAAGAATTTTAAGTGGGGAGAAAGCCCCAAAAGAAAAATTGGTAGCGGTCGTTTTGTGCATGATAATTCTGGGAAGAAAAATCATCACTATAGAGCTTCGAGTGGAAGAGACCATACCGGTGCATGGACAAATAGGTCCACACAATTAAAGGTCCATATGTAGCTTTGTTAAGAACGTGGACTGATGAAAAGGCAGAGGAAAACATTACATCTTCATACCAATATGTGAATGAGCTGACCACTCGTTTAAAAACTGGCTGGAAACTTGCCAATGAAAATTTGAAACAAGCCAGGAAGAAACATGCTGCCTATTATAACAGGAAAGCGAAAGACAGAAATTTGGCTGTGGGAGAGAAAGTACTGCTTCTTTTGCCCGGGAGTCAGAATAAGTTACAAATTGGATGGCAGGGTCCGTATACAGTTTTAGAGAAGGTGTCTAGAACAAATTATAAGATAGATAAGAAGGGGAAAGAAAAAATCTATCATGTGAATCTCCTGAAGAAATATTTGGAAAGAGAACATCAGGAAGAGACACACTTGTTGACCTTGTCCATTGCCATGGAGATGAAAAAGGAACCACTTTCATCATTTGAATATCCATTACACCCCTGTGAGACAGCAGCACAGGTGAAAATCAGTACACATTTAACAAAAACTCAGAAAGAGAGAGTGCAACAGGTTCTAAATAATCATGCAGAGGTGTTAACAGACCGACCAGGGCATACAAACCTATTGGAATATGATATGAAACTGATAGACCCCACACCTGTCTGTATGAAACCATATCGATTCCGTTTGCTAAGGAGAAAGCTTTGAAGGAAGAGATAGACTATCTGTTGAAGGAAGGAATTATTTCACACAGTGAATCTTCGTATAGTTCCGGTGTTGTACTCTTAAGGAAGCCCTCTGGAGAACATAGACTCTGTATAGATTACAGGAGACTGAATGCTATTACAGAAGGACAGGTGGATCCATTGCCGGATACAAATCAGCTGTTTGCCAGACTAAATAAAGCTAAATATTTCTCAAAAGTGGATCTGAGTAAAGGATACTATCAGATTCCAGTAAAGCCTGAGGTTAGACCATACCTAGCCTTTAGTACCTCAGAAGGACACTATGAGTTTAATAGATTGCCATTTGGATTGAAGAATGCGCCTAGTGTCTTCTCTAGAATGATGAGAAAATTGTTGGATGTAAACATTTCGGAGGAACGTAATGAATCCCTGAGTTGCCTCTTTGATTGAGGATATTCCGAATGTTTCATACAGGATAATAAGAAGATTATGGGATCCACTACGAAAACTCTGCTATCACCAGGTATATGTTATCTCCTCATAACGTACATTTTGAGGGAAATATAATGTTCTCTGGACATGTCATTGCGCAGACTCAGAGAAGAGAAATGGTGAATACGGGTTGCGAAGCAGCATTAAGACAAGCACTCACACTTGCGGCTGTTCAGTAACATAACCGAAATATATTATTGGTTGTAGAAGTCTGAGGCAGATTTCATGAGTAGTGCCTACTCTGAATGGACCCAACTACATAAAACCATGATAGCACCACAGCAGAGTAAAGTCAAGTTGACTTACATTTATCTATGTGTATATAGAATAAAGGACTGACATATAATGTCTGTTTTAAGAGGGGAGATGTCGTGGAATATTCTAATCCACATATATAAATTAAAAGGTAAATGTAAAGCGTAACAAATAAATTCTAATAAAGAAAAGAGCAATGGTACAATAACAGTGCTGTCACAAGGAATGTACTCGAAATCCCCTTTGTTTTATGCTTCGTCTGCAAATTGTAACGCTTTCACGTTGATAGTAAAAGCCTACTATATTATTACCCGCTTTCTTCAATGAAACGTGTGCTGTATTTCTTGGAAAAACATTGAGAGGCAGACTGCGTAATGACCTAAATTAATCCTAACATTAATTATACTGCGTTACCAAAACGAACGAACAGATGGACTCAAATAGAAAGAGAGAGGGAGGGCTGAAAATCAGGAACGCATGCAACACGCGTCGCGCGATACACAATTACTACTATCACGCGTGTAAGGCCACATGCACTAACTTTTTTTTCAGACGGACAGTGATAAATTCACTACCCTTCCCAGAGTTAGGTTTTAAAAACCTGGAAAACGCTTATTAGAAAAGATAACATTAGATGGGTTTACGTTTGAAAACATTACAGTACCCAGACAGCACATCTTCGAAACAGGAGGTCGAAGAAATTGCATATTTTGAACGCAGCCACTTAGCTCTTTTAAATTTGTATATTTGGGTTCCTTAGGGTTTGCTGACAAAGAATATGTAAAACGTTACGCAAATAGTCTAGGAATTAACAAGTTATAACCAAAATAAAATAGTGGGGATGCCTGACAGCATGAAATCATTTCTGCTCATAAAATTTTTTTATAACGTGTTTGAAAAAACCTTACGTACAGAAATAGCCTACCATGTAAACTCCAAATTGATTGGAGCGCAACAAATATAAGACTAAACACGATTGGTCGGACTATAAATACTATCTTTGGTTGTTAGGGGAGACGTAGGAAGTTAAAATTTTTTCAAACCCTTGTCGAAACGTGGCTCCATTGGCCAGACTCGCTGATATACTCACTTGGGAGCGTTAGTTCGAGACCACTAGTTCAAATAAGCTTGATAAAGCAACAGTGCGTTGAAGCCAGCTCACATTTTTGCTAAAATAAAAGCCTGGAACATAAGCAGATGGGAATTTGTGCCAGTATTTGTGCCAGAATTCATTGCTAATCAACGTATCTGTGTTTGTTTCCATGAATTGTGGTAAGCTTGAAACATTCAGTATCTTTTAATGAAAATTGAATGTGAATTGTTAATTTATGCCTGTATATATGTGTAGTTCAGTAGCAAACATGATGTAAAGCCTATAATGCTCCAGCCTGAACAGAAGGTGTCGGAGGAAAGTAAAACTGCATGGAATGGCCAAACAGTACACTGACACCTAGATTATTGATTAGACCGAAATAATGCTGGAAGTGCAGAGGCGTAGTAACCATTAAGGAGGTTAATACTGGTATAAAGTATTTCAGATGAAGCTGACAGTTGGCCTAACGCTCTGAACTCAATGTTTGTGATGTATTGTGCTCAGTGTAAAAAGAGAGTATAAATTAGTTATGAAGTAGAAGGTACATCCTTCTTGTTTTCAGGGACCGTGGTCTTGATGGTATTGAGCAGCACCTGGTCAGAGCTTTGCTGAATCCAGAGTCGGACAGCATACTCCTTGGTCCATTTAGCTATCAGTGAGGTGTCTCCAGAGCACAGGGGAGAAATCGAGCAGAGGAGTCTTTTCCTGCCGCCATCACGCAAGATAAGCTGATGTGGCCAGCTGAGCTCAAAATTATGTACCCCATCTTAAAATAACATTGTAACATAAACTTAAGAGGGGAAGTAAATTGTTTTAATAACAGGAACTGAGAACATCTCCAATACTAGCTCCCATAAAGACAAACTATTGAAGTCATGATGACAAATACCAACAGAGCTTGAACAAAACAAAACCAGTATTACCTCATATTACTACTACACAACTGACACACATAGGATACTTTTAATAATATATGTCACTACAATATTCATATTGAGAAATTCTGTACATATAACTTGTATCCTATGTGTGTCAGTTGTTGTTATGACTTACACTTCATCATACACATACCCTAGACATACAACGTAGTCATCACACTATTCCAGAATAATTCTGACTGAGATATATATATATGTGGCAGCAAGTAAGGTTATCTATAATACACTACTCTTATTAGATATAGATACCTTCACAGCTGATCTCAGTCAGTACACTAAGTCCCCTATAAATATTTATAACATCCCACTTCACCACACTAGGCATAGTATCAGTAGTGACATATTTACAAATAGCCCTGGGTGGGCGTGGCCTATATCACTGAATAACACAATGGCGTTAACATATCATTCGAACCATATCATTAGGTGGCTTAAAACTTATAAGTAACAACATTCCGTTATTATCAACGACCTTATCACGTGAAATACGATCAAGTTAGTGAACACGACGCTGAATATTATCGGCACAACTGAAGAATAAAAATGTAGCAGCAGCTAACTGTCTTGCAATATTACAACTACAATACTTTGTTTCGACACGAATTTCAATTGCATAGCTACGAATGCAAAGAATAATGGAAACATTCATTCAATCCCATACAGCCGTGACAAGAGACATTATTTTTTAACAAGGTAAAAATAACAGGGACAAAGAAGACTAGGACATAATATGAGCTACTGATCCAGGGTAGAATGCTTGTAGCCATGTGGTTGACGACCTATACCACAGAGGGGGCACATAAGGGGAGAAAGAATAAGTGTAGTTTTATTTATAAAGTTTTTCCACATAATATAGTATTATATCAACAGCGAGACACTTACTGATAAGTATATTTGTGTGCGTATTAGCATTAAAGATGAACTTAAACATTTCAAATTCATAAATATAATAATAGCCTCTTCAGTCATAATTGTCACAGGTAGGTATAAATTGCGAATAGATTATGTCTGAGGTCAGACAGATTATGAATGTG
This sequence comes from Oreohelix idahoensis, assembly GCA_024509875.1. Lineage (NCBI taxonomy): Eukaryota > Metazoa > Mollusca > Gastropoda > Stylommatophora > Oreohelicidae > Oreohelix > Oreohelix idahoensis. The sequence continues at coordinate 64,356 of JAMPIV010002592.1, read as the reverse complement.
TAATGTAAAAAGTAGATAAGAATAGAGTCACTAATGAAATTTATGGGAAGAAATCTGACTTCTGTAGAGTAAGAGGACTATGTCTCCAGCCTACCGTGACTGTGGGTATATGTCAGTCTCTTGACCGTTCTCTCTGGACAAATAGAATAATTCTAAAGCAGTAAGAACATATATTACGACATCAAGTGACATTTATAAGAGAAGAGGTCCTGACCACAAATAGATATTTATATGTTTATTAAACAAAAGAAAAAAGACCACAACATCAACATGGAAATCAGTAAGCCTTCACAATATCTGAAAGCCAAAAATCATAATCAGAGTAAAACAACCAACCTACCACACCACTTAGATAAATCGCACTCAAGCAGATCGCCTCGCTCCACACCGACAACAAGAACTTTCTCACACTAATTAAGTTATCAAGCAAACAGGGAGCCCCCAGTCTCCAGTGACGGAAACGGCCGCCCTGGTCTTGCCAAACACTCCTGGTAAGTAAGTAATCCGTATCGAATGGAAAAAAAGTTAGTTGCTTATCCTTTACACTACGTGGCAATCACCCCAGCTTTTATTGGCTGTTTGTGATTTTTCTAGGCAATTTTTTCATTCAGTAGTTTGCCATTGCTTTCTGAACGGTACGGCGCTTATACCATTGTTAAAAATCCCACACAAAGCGATCTGCTACCAAACCGCCTGCAGCAGGTTTCGAACCTGGTATATCTGGATTATGAAACTGCGTTCATATCCATTAGGCCACAGACGCCGACATCGAATGGAAACGTAACACAATTCCTCTGAAGAATTTCAATATCCCAAATGATGCGGAGATAAGTTCCCCGAGGACACCGTTGTGAAGTTAATCCAAGCACGCGCCCACTATCCAAAGCATTGGTGAAGAAAACAAGGCTAGTGCGAATATCCCTGCACTAAATAATAAATCCGATTAGCAGGGCGCTAGAGGCCACTGCTCGGAAAAGATTACAATGGATATAGCTGAGGGCTCCCGTGAGAAGCGCCTCTATCTGGTGGCTAAAGATGGCTTAAGCTTCCGGCAGGTGATTAATATCGGCGAGGGGAAAATACCTGGATGATACTCCACTATACTCCTGGTTTACGGGCTGTCAATGGGTTGGGCAGTGTTGCCGACACAAGACGTTGGCAAAGTTGGCAGCCTGTCTGGCTGGAGGGTTAATCCCGTTAAAGGCTGTGAGCTTTGACTCCAAGGTGCCAGGGCTTTAATGAGCCTGGTGATATTACCCGAAGGTTTGACGGCAAAGACAACAACCCGGTTGCACCGACGATAAACCAACAGGTGGCTAAACGTAGGTGCCAAAGATATTCGTCGATGTAAGGGCTCCCGAATAGGGTAATAGAGAGCACTAGGTTACAGGCTGGTGACCACTCTGAAAAAAAAAAACAACCAGGTCACACGATATGTGTTAACAATTTTTCCAGTCAGGTCTAATGTTTATCAACAAACGACAGTACAATTTTTCACCCGCCCAACCAAACCTGACCTTCTCTTCTACGTTACAAAAGTCACAACCCCCCCCTCCCCCCGACGTATTCCCTCTGCTCTGATCAGCTTAAACGTGCGTACAGGTAAGTTCAGCCATGCATGACTCTCTACTTACGCTGCTTACGCTGGCGGGCTTAAACTGCCCCGCTTTTCACACACACGCATGCTGACAAATTCTCTAGGCAAGGCCAGAGTAGCCATTCAACACATGAATATGTAAATTGATTAACGTGCGCTGATAACGCGCTAATGACAAACGAATAACACAAACTCTATACAGAATTACTTCAACACATAGACAAAAATGGGAAAACATCGTGGGAAAAATAGATATACATTTGACTCTCTCTTCTCTCTAATAAAATTATACCTCTATCTTATAAACAAGTATATATATATATATATATATATATATATATATATATATATATATATATATATATATATATATATATATATATAATATATATAATATTGTATATAATATGGTATATATATATATATATATATATGTATATATATATATATAATATATATATATATATATAAATATATATATATATATATATATATATATATATATATATATATATATATATATATATATATATATATATATATAATATATATATATATATATATATATATATATATATATTCTATCTTGGTCGTACTTCTTTAGCGGGCATAAAACTGGTAGTTTGCTTACAACAATTAGAAATCCCAGGTCAAACACAAAAATTACTTTACCTAAAGTATTACATATATTATAAAGTAACTCGGTTCCCCAATAAATAAACTTAAAAAATAGGTGTGCTTACCGAGCAAAGGAATTCAATTTCCGCAGTATAAATCTGGTTATAGGCTATCAACCTTATAACGATTTCCAAGGCAGCAAAGAATCCTTAAGAGACTATGTGTGAAAAAACGGGGAAGCCCCTATCGATCTTTGTTTCTCTCCGGCAGTATCGGTACATTTGTGGTACTGATTTTTATTATGTGCTCTCAAGTATCGCACTTTTCTTTCTTTCTTCGTTATTTTTCTGCTAAGTAGCAGATATTTGATTTTATCAAATCATTCGACACTGCTCTCTGTGATGTCACCTGTTTGTTTACCCGTCATCCTGGCTTGCGGTGAGCAACTGAGATAAGATAGTCACCGGCGTGTTTAGATTGAACCGCTGATAAGACGACTCGTTTGGTAACCCAGATGGGCAAACACGGAGTTTTGCGTACTCATAAGACAGATAACGAGAGTACTGTCTGTGTGACACATGTGGGCAGACAAGTGTGACATAATCTCTTCCAGGCCGACTTGTTATAACAACATTACTTTCTAATAAAGTAATAAGTATTACAGCTTACACATGTTGTCATATGTGTCTACCGATCTGCCTGTGAGAGTGTATGCAAGGCCTCAGATGTCCATATATGGTAAACGTGACCTTTGCAGGCATGCAACTTATTTCACGTGGAACTATTTTGAAAATATCACGCCCTATCTGCATGATTTGAAATGATTGGATCTTTCTGACTAGATTCAGAACAACAATGCTTGGGAAGATAGGAATATAGTTTGACCATTTTCGCAGTTTTATTTCACTGTGAATCACAGTCGCCAAGACAACATCAGACCTCCCCAGAGTAAAGACTAGATTCATAATTCCTTTTTTTAACCGGACCTTTTATTGGAGAACCAAATAAGACTTACAAAGCACAGGAAATCTCTACATTTAAATACGGAACACCGGGACTATGAAACTGAAGAAACACACGGAGTCAGAGAGGGAATCTATTGTCACATCAAAGATACACCAGACGCGTGTAAGAGACCGACTCGTCTCTTTTATGCATCTGAGCAACAAGTCTGTAGCCAGGATTGGCGTAAGTTGTGATTTACATTTCATATTTTATTACTAACATGTAAACTAATATATATATATGTATATATTACCATGTGAATTTTAATATGTGAAACTCGCTATTGGATGTCAAAGTCATTTGAGGCTGGCAACCTCAGCGTATAGAATGATGATTCATGAACCACTACTGCATGGGCTGGTGATTGCTTTATTGATAGTTTCGTAAAGAGAACTAAAAGCATAAAGTAGTTTCAGGTTCCCTATGAAGCAGGGAGGGAAAGATGAACGAAATGATGTACATTCTAAGTATAATACTTACAATTTCAAAGCAGTGTAAATGTCCCTTTAAACATAGTCACTTTAAAATTAATGTAAGTTTTCAAGCTTAAACCAGTGTAAATGTCTATGTGAAAATATTCATTTTAAAGTAATGGAAGTTTCAAACATTTCAATCAGTGTAAACATAAATGATAACATATTCAATTTATATTGCGAACACTTTTCAATCAGTGGAGATGTATATGTAAACAGACTCTATCTGTATTATTAACCTTTTCATTTAAATATAAAGTAACTATGAAAGCTATTCTATTTAAATGTAAAGAAAGTTTTATCTCGAGGGATAAAATTTAATTCTCATCGAGGGTAAAGTCTGAGTAATTGGGATGGTGGTATGGGAAGATAGGAACCCATAACTATGGGGTGGAAAACGCCATACTCAGGAAAGCGTTTCGTTCTATTCTTTTACCATAGTTATTGGTGGTACCAGCAGAAAGTACTATCTCTGTGTCGTATATTTTCGATAGGGTAATTATGATCAATTTTGGCCCAGCCTGAATAGGACTAGAACAGGTAATAGCTCAGTGAGAGATAAGGTAAAGAGATAGATTTTTCACAAGTGAAATGGTGAAAGGTAAAATCTGTCCCTGGATTTGAGAGATAATCAATCCAGCCTATCGATTACGACTGAGACTTGTAGGTCAGACAGTTTCTTTATCAATATATATATAAATATATAAATAAATATAAATATATAAATATATAAATATATATAAATATATAAATATATATAAATATATATAAATATAAATATAAATATATAAATATAAATATATAAATATAAATATATAAATATATAAATATATAAATATATAAATATATAAATATAAATATATATATATATATATATATATATATATATATTCAACCACTCACATCTAAACACACACAGATACGTGACGACAATTAGACGCACAGACGTGAAACCTATATATATGGAATTGGGATCTTTTGGGACAAGCTGACCAACACACGTAAATAAAGTTTAGGTAAATTTTATTTATCATAAAGAAACTACAACACCACAATATCTTTGAATATCAAAATCAAATACAAGGAACTTAGGTTAATGAGTTAATTAAAGAGTTAGACTCATAGGTTTAATCCTCCCTCCCTCTGTTGAGACAAAATCCCGTTAGAGCAAAGTTATTAACCCTCGAAAGAGTCAAAGGTTTTTACGCTATGGTCTAAAATTCCCTCTACAATAAAGAACAGAGTTATAAGTTACTCTATTCTGAAGTGAAATAAAGGAGCAGCTTTAGCAAAACTTGCATAAGAAAATACAAAAATAAGTACATGGGTTATATCCAAATAGAAATATTCTTCCCCCGCTTTCTCTCGCTCTGACAAACCTGTGATCACAAATTCAGTCTCTCTTACCTACAAAGGTGCTTTCACAACATCTGGAACAATTGTTAATGGCACCCCACAGCCCATCCACGGTTGGTTGTTTGGCAAATCAAGCCCCAGTTTCTCCAACGACTAATTAATCAAATGTTGGGAAACGCTTGATTCACTATTGTAAGTAGGATGCTGATAAAGGTCACTTCAATTTTGGTCCAGGTAGTAAAATAATTATGAGATCTAAATGTCACAGTGTACATTAGCTTGGAATCTTCAATCGTTACATCAAATGTCAGGTAAATAAATCTGTTCAGGATCAATCTTCTTCACAACACGTGGTCGTTATACACGTAATGTCAATGTTTGATTTGGTATCCACCACAGGCTGAATGTTTATGAAATTTGGGAAAAGAAATCTGGATATTCTATAAGTCCAGTTATCATTTATTCTTAATATTCTTTGGGTTGGTACTCTGTCTCTTTCTGGGTGTACCACGAGACCAGACAAGTCACCTTGAAAAACCCGATATTATATCAGAATGTTCTTAGATAAAGTTTATTTCCAGTTTCATATGGAATGGAAGCAGCTGGTAAGGTTTAGGGTTTGACCCAAATACTGTATAGGGAGAAAATACAAATACTTAACATAATATAGTATAATTCACAATCCTATCCTTACCCCGCGTAACATAGAGTATATTATCCACTTCGGTTATTTAACTTTAAATTATCAACTTACAAGCTTAGAGCTTGTCTATCGTTTAAAACTCCTGTGAAATAAATTCTAGTCATTTGAAAAAAATCAGTCATCATGAATTATAAATAAATACATATTTTGTCAGTACTCATGATGAATCGCAATTACTAGTAGGTTACAATATTCTGACTGGTTACTAGCAGTTAATTAAATTTTTATTATAGCTGGAAGAGTTTAGCTAGAATTTATTATTTATTCTGCTATCCGCTGTAACACAGTAAAACTTAGAGAAATATCCTTGACGGACCTATCTAGTAAACCACTCTGCACAAAATCTTTTTGAAATATAATTGACGATTTTAACACTTAAATCACTCAACAATACTAGTGAATATATTACCTCTAAACAGAACTATTAAGACTATTCTCCAACAAAAACTAAGAAACTCTACTCAAACGAGTGATTCTAGAATTGCCGCTAGAAGTCTTCTAAAGCTGTCGCAGTACTGGATAAATCTGAGTTAGAAAGATGAGGTATATATATATATATTAGAGATGAAAGGAGATAGTTAATTATCCCCCGAAAGCCAGACCCTACCAGATGTTCTCACCTACGGGAAATTCTACGTTCAGTTTTCGGCTTATACGTAATTCAAAGCCGAAAACCCAGGATCTTCGTTCTCGCTTAGATCAGACATCGGCAATTCGCTAATCAGTGTGAGTTTCCTTCGTCTCTCTGCTCGTATTCAAGCGAGCAATGTCTTTTGATCTGCTCGTTCTCACCGTGGTTTAATTACTTCCTAGCGACCAGTTTCAAACGAACGGATTCAGGGAAAGGTAATACAGATTTCTCACTTTGGTTCCCAATATCTACTCAGATTTATTCCATTCTGGTCGCTGTCTGATCTCTACAACGATTACATCTCTGGCGCTGGTGTTAAAATTACAGCTCACGTTAGCTAAAAGGTCTCTGGTAGACTCTCATCAAAGAAATTAGCGAACCGCAGTACAATGCATGCTAAATGAGAAAAGAGGGACAGATTTCTGAGTAACAGGAGGTTTTATGTTAACCCAACAGGCGTAGGTGAAGCTAGGTAAAAGAAAAATGAAGATAAAGAAAATGGATATATGAAATCAATTATCATAATCTGCCACACTCTGGAACAAGAAGGGAACCGTGGTCTAAGCTTTAAGACGAAGGACGCAAGTGGTAGACCCTCCTTGGCGTTTTTTGGAAACGAGCTACCCCCGACAACCTTGATCAGAGACAAGCGTGAGCAGAGTGAAAAGAACCAACACATAAGAAGGAGCAGAACCGTAATTGGCAGCTAAGTTCAAATCTATGCTGCCCCATGAACTTCTTGTAATATCTCACATTCCCTAAAGACTGTGAGGATAACTTTTTTTGATCCATAACTATTCAAATTATTTCCAACTGTTAAAACCTAAAGTGATTATTAAATTTTGTTATTTGTAATGTTACAAATTTAACTTCGATTTATTCATTTTAAAGTTACTGCATGTTAGTCTCAGTCTAATTACTAAACACACTCTAAACAGAGCTATACTAAAATAATAGAACTCCACTGAGTAAATCAGGGGTGGGGACTTAAACGAGCTAAACTTAAGAAGTGCTTAAACTCTTCACAAAAGTTGTCGGCAGATTACAGAATTAATGTGCTCAGCAACTGCCAGCATTGTTTTCGCTTATCTGAATATCTTGTGAAGACTCCCATGCGATAGAAACTTTACTACTCTTCTATATACATTTCTGCCAAGAGTAATCTTGTGTAAAGATAGACTCCATTGAAGCGTATAATAGATACTCTTGACTTTTGGCCACTGTTGGACCACTACTGCAAAGCAAGGGAGGCAATACCGTCACACTATGGTACCGAGTATTTAGACCTAAGGCCATATATAGTAAGAAAAATCGCGAGGTGGCGCGTGTGCACGAGATGAAACGAAAATGCGTAACGTTAGAATGCTCTTCCCCCGTGCTTCGAGCTATCTGTGTTCGGGCTGACAACCGAAAGACGGCAAGAGATAAAAAGGACAGCGAAATCCCCTGTGTTCCCCACCAAAGTGTCAGGGGACTTGCCGATTTCCCCAGGAATCTCTACATAAAAGATGTAGACAGACTGCCGCTTTTTGCACGTGCAAAGAAGTGGGCCTAAACTGGGCTCTTGCAAGATTGACTAAATCAAGAGAGAATATAAGCTGTTAGAACAACAAATGACAGAAAAGTAGGCGTAGACAAAATTAGAAAGAAACCCGAGCAGACCACTCAGAGGAAAGGGCAGACAATTCCAATCAAAGCACGACAATAACTGACTATGGGAATGCGCCACTGAGGTGATAGCCCTCAGCTGCTTATTTTCCTGGTGTTCCTTTCAACGTTTTCTCCTCTCTTCTGCTTGTTGTGTGAGCTTTTTATCGCCCAAACTGAGGTGGCGCCGCAGATAGCATCGCCACTTATTGCGATCGGCAGCTTCATCCTCCAAGGTTGCTAGATTTATGTCTTGTGTCCTCATGTCTCTCTTGCACACGTCTTTGAATCTCAGCTAAAGTCGCCCAACTTTTCTTTTGCCGTCTGCAAGTTGTTCGTACAAGATATCTTTCGGGATCCGACCATCTTCCATGCAGCGGACATGGCCAAGCAAGTGTAGTTTGCGCTGTCTAAGCAGTGTACACATGCTTTGAAGGCCAGTACGTGACAACACCTCGACTTTTGTCACTTTATCTTTCCAGGAAATGCCGAAGATGGGGCGTAGACACCGTAGATGGAAGGTATTGAGCCTTCTTTCTTGCTTAGCATAGGCTGTCCATGTCTCGCTACCATATAGAAGTGTGCTGGTGACTCAGGCGTTATAAACTGCAGCTTTGATTTTCATTGTGAGTTTGGAGTTTCCCCAAACACGTGATGTGAGGCGGGCAAAGGTAGCTGCAGCTTTGCCAATGCGGCTGTCAATTTCTGTGTCCAGAGAGAGTTTGTCATTGATGGTAGACACCAGGAATGTGAAGTGGTGCACCACTGCCAATTCATAGTTATCGATAGTGATAACTCGTGCAGCACCCACATCTCGACTCAGCACATTTGTTTTCTTTAGACTTATTGTGAGGCCAAAGTCCTTGCATTCTTGGGTGAAGAGATTCATCAAGCTCTAAAGCTCCTGTTGGCTTTGAGTGACGGCTGCAGCGTCATCAGTGAATAACAAGTCTCTTACAGTGACCCTTCTGAATTTTGTTTTTGCCTTCAGCCTTGCGAGATTAAACAGACGGCCATCTGACATAGTGTGAAGGCATATTCATTCAGTTGCATCTCTGAGCGCATGTTTCAAGAGTAAGGCAACGAAGATCCCGAAGAGGGTTGGAGCAAGAACGCAACCTTGTTTAACGCCATTGCGTATGTCAAATGGCTGTGATGTGTTTCCAGCATATGGGACTGTTCCCTTCATGCCCTCATGGAATAACTTTATCATTTATAGCAATTTAGCAGGGCAGCCTATTTTCAGGAGGATTTTGAAGAGTCCATCCCCACTAACCAGGTCAAATTCCTTTCTGGGGTCTATAAAGGCGATAATTAAAGGTCTTTTTTGCTCACTTGATTTTTCCTGGCGGAGAGAAAAGATCATATCTGTTGTTGATCTACCAGCTCGGAATCCACACTGTGACTCTGGATATATGCTCTCAGCTAACTTGTGTAGTGGCATTAAGATGACTCTGGCAAAAATTCATATTTACTATTATTTTAAATACTTTCTACATCGACTGATTTTTTTTTTTTAAAGTCAGAAATAGCTAAATAAAGTCATGCTCAATAACAAATACTGTATCGTTACTTGGGAACGCAGTAATGATACCGCCCGAGCCGACTCCCTAGCGACGTCAGTACACAAAAGTTAGTATAAGATAGAAGACGAGGATTAGGGGATACTGTGGAATGCCAGTTTGGTTTTGGCTTTTAAATCTCATTAATCGTTGAATAAAGAAATATTTCAAGATTCATACAACTGTTTTTATTTGATCTTTCGTGTAATCGCGGATACAAGCTTAAATACAAATCAAGCCAAAGAGTTTGAAGAACTGTTAATAAGAACAACATAATCACACCATTACTCGGATATAACCCCCCCCCCCCCCAATCCTTTTTTCCATAATTTAACGAAGTTCAGCGATCTGTGCTCGCTGTCAAGTTATGTATGGGAGAATATTGAAGAAGTTAAAATATCCTACGACTAGGTCAGATACGTTGTTACCAAATATGGATATTTAAACAACTTTCCTGAGACCAGTACAACACTCGCCAGAGACCTCTCTCTAAATTATTACTCTCCTCAAACTACATCCTCTCTCTATAGAGTGTAACTGCCCTCTTTAAAGTGTGTCCTTTGTCTAGAAACTAACTACTCTCCTCAAAGTTTATTCTCTCACAAGAATGGGTACCTTCTGAAAACTCAGTTCTCTTGGTAGATACCAACCATCCTCTTCAAAATGTGTCATTTTTCTAAAGGTCAACAATCAATCAATACCCTTTAGCTCCCCGAGGAGCATAGGCCTTCAACAAACACATGCCAAGTCTTCCTGTCCTGTGCCATCCGCTCAAGTTCTTTCCATGTTTTCCTCATCATTTTCACCTCTATATCCAGTCCTCCTCTCCATATGTTTTTTGGTCTACCTCTGCCTCTCTTTCTCTGGGGATTCCAGAACAAGGACTGCCTTGTAATGCTATCAACAGGTCTCCTCAATGTGTGTCCTATCCATCGCCAACGTCTTCTTCTCAACTCTTGTTCCACTGGCACTTGTCTGGTTCTTGTCATCAATTCCACATTTGTGACTTTGTCATACCATTTCAGTCCTTCTAATCTACGCCAGCACCCGTTTATAAAAGAATGTACCTTTTTAGTGGTTGTTTTTGTTGCTCTCCGTGTCTCATACAATTTGACTGAGTTGAAGATTCTTATTTTCGTGTTGGACTTGATTTCTCTTGTTCTCCATATGTTTCCCAATGCAATGAAAGCCCCGCTTGCTTTTTGTATTCTTATTTTTATATCATTGTCTGTCCCTCCAACTCTGTCTATATTACTACCAAGATATGTGTACGATTCTACTTCCTTTAGTGGTGTTTCTTCAAGTTCAACCTTGTTATCATTTCTTGCATTTATTCTCATAATCTTTGTCTTTTCCCTGTGTATTTTCAGGCCCACTTGTTGTGACCTCTCATCGAGAATTTTCATTTTCTCTTGCATCTGATTATGGTTATGGCAGAAGAGCCAAGTCATCTGCAAAATCCAGATCATCAAACTGTTTAGTCAGATTTCACTGGATTCCATTTCTGTTGTGTGATGTCGATGTTTTCATAACCCAATCTATTGCTAGTAAGAAAAGAAATGGAGACAAGAGGCAACCCTGTCTCACTCCCGCTCTAATCCTAAACGGTTCTGTAAGTTGTCCTTCATGAAGAACTCTGCATGTCATGTCTTCATAAGTCTTCCTTATTAAGTTAATGATCTTCATGGGAACTCCATAATGCCTCATCAATTTCCAAAGTGATTCTCTGTCTACACTGTCAAATGCCTATTCATAGTCCACGAATCCGATGTATAGCGGTGAATTCTATTCCAGACTTTCTTCAACTATTATTCTCAATGTAACTATCTGGTCTGTACAGGATCTGTTTTGTCGAAAACCTGCTTGTTCATCTCTCAGTTGCTTGTCTGTGGACTCTTTTGATCTCTCAAGGATGATTCATTTTAATACTTTTCCTGGCACTGATAGTAACATTATTCCTCTATAATTTGTGCACTCTTGTAAATTTCCCTTCTTAGGCAACTTGACCAGATAACCTTCCTTCCATTCTGCCGGTATTTCCTCTCTCTCCCAGACTTTGCCAAGTAGTATAATATCTCTGTAGAGGAATCAATATCTGTTTTGATAGCGTCTGCTGGAATTCCATCTGGACCAGCTGCTTTTCCATCTTTCAGAAGCTCTTTGGCTTTCTTTATTTCTTCTCTACTTGGTCATTCACAGCTGATTTGTAGCTCCTCTTCTGCTGGCTGGATGTCTGGGGGATTAGTTGGAGCTGGTCTATTGAGAAGTTTCTCAAAATGTTCTGTCCATCTCTTCATTTGTTCTTGTATATTACAAAGCAATTTTCCATTCTTATCTTTTATGAGGCCATTTGCTTGCTTACATTTCCCTGTTAGTGTTAGCTTCTTTGTGTTGTTGTTAGGTCCCTCATATTTCTTTTGGCCGCAGCTGCCTCTGCTTCCCTTGCCAATTCTTCAATATACTTCCTCTTGTCTCTTTTCATATTTCTTCTTACTTCTTTGTTTGCTTCTATGTACACTTCATGAGACTTGGCTTTGGAGCTTCTGGTTTTGCTTCTGTTTAAATCTGCTTTCTTGTTTTTCCTGTCTTCTATCTTGGTAATGGTTTCTATTGTTGTCCAAGCTTTGTGCTGATGTTCTCTTTTTCTCAGTACTTCTTCACATGCCTCGTTCCATATATTTTTTACTTGTTGCCAGTGGTCTTCCGTATCTGCTTCATCTTCCAGCTGTTGGAGTACTTGGTATTTGTTGGATACTGATTAAAAATTGTTCTCATATTTCCAGATTTCTTAGATATCCCACATTATACTGTTGTCTATAGCTATATACTGTTGTAAATTTTTTGATTTTTAATTTTGTTTTAGCCAACAGAAGATGGTGGTCTGATACCACATCTGCTCCTCTACATACTTTTACATCATACAATGATGACCTAAACTTCTTACTTATGCATATGTGATCAATCAATCTAATTCTCAGTTCTGTGGTCTGGTGATATCCATGTTGCTTTATGTATTCTTTTATATGGAAATATGCTTCCTCCTATAGCTAGTTGATATGAAGCAAAGACGTTAGCAAATAGTTCCCCATTCTCGTTCATCATACATAATCCATGCTTTCCCATGATTTCTTAAAAGCCGGTGTTGTCTGTTCCTATTTTCGCGTTTAGGTCCCCCATAAAAACTGTGATGTCCTTTCTTTTCTTTTTGTCCAAGACATTTTGTAGTCTGGTGTAAAAGTCTTCTTTCACAGATTGCTCTTTATCGTTTGTTGGTGCATAACACTGGATGATGTTTATATTTACTTTCTTTTTGGCTGATTTAAACCTTGCTGTTATAATTCGGAGTCCTATTGCTTCCCATTCTATTAGTGCCTTCTGTGCTTTCCTAGACAGCATTAAAGTCACCCCTTCACTGTGGTGGGCTCTTTCCTCCTCATGTCCTGAGGACACCATTTCTCCTGTGATCAATCTCCTCCTTTCTATGCCCTTCCACCGTGTCTCGCAGAGACCCAGGATATCAATCCTGTTAAGTGACATTTCCGCTGCTACCTGTGCAGTTTTTCCTTGTTCACATAGAGTACGAACATTCCAGGTGCCAATCCTGGAGATTTTCCTAGACGAAAAAAGGTTAGTCGGCAACCCAGACTCATTTCGGCTTTCTCTGGGTCGCTTCATGCGCCTCCTTTCCAGAGGACCTACTTCTGTCTTGGGCGGCTGAGTTGATTTATATTCTGTATTTGACTCTACAAAGATACTTAAGGAACAAAGACTTAAAGGATCAAACATAGTCTTCTTATGCGACTGTATGTCAATTCTCCAGACTATTCAAAATGAACCTGAAGATCTCCTAACAAAAACAGCCATACAACACCTGAATAAGCTGTCCATCAACCACACAGTGTCACTGCAGTGGATTCCTGCCCACTGCGGTATTTCAGGAAATGAGGCAGCCGACAGACTGGCAAAAGCAGGCACCCAGACGGAACAGTTTCCCCACAGAGTCTCACTGAAGGAAGCAAAGATATTTATCAAAAGATAGTACAAAAATGAATGGAGCAAGAGAACAAGCAGCAATTGCCCACAAGACCCCATCCTAAAGCTAGACAGAAAACAGCAAACCATCATTTTTAGGCTCCGCACAGGATACTGCAGACTACAAGCCCACCTCCACAAAATGAAAGATGCCCCAACTGACCAGTGCACATGCCAAAATGGCCCTAGACTCCGGAACACATTCTGCAAACGTGCCCTCTCTTTGACGACTTGAGAGCTCAAATCTGGCTCCAGGAGACGAAAGTGGAAGAGAAACTGTGGGGCACCAGCGAGGACCTCCTGCTGAGGACTGGATTCATGGAGGCAACTCATCTCCTTGTTTAGACTGCCGAGCTTGGGAAACTGATCGCAGAAGAAGAAGAAGTATTTGACTTGTCCATGTTTGTTGAAGTTTTTTGGTAAAAAGTGTTTTACGGGATGGGGTAACCAGCCCCATGCCCAACCCTCCATAATCGCTTTTTACGATTTCATGGTAGGGTGCAGTGTTACTATTCTTTGCTCCCCTTTCGGGCCCCGGTAACACACGAGTGAAAGGTCAACAATCCCAAAAAGTATTCTCTCGTACTGAATTACTGCTCTCTTCATAACTGTTTTATCTCTCAGAGACATTACAGCCATCTTCAAACTGTGACATCTCTCAGAAACATTACAACCATCTTCATAGCTGTTTTATCTCTCAGAAACATTACAACCATCTTCAAACTGTGCCATCTCTCAGAAACATTACAACAATCTTATAACTGTGCCGTCGTCTCTCAGAAACATTACAACTATCTTTATAACTGTTTTATCTCTCAGAAACACTACAGCCATCTTCATAACTGTTTTATCTCTCAGAAACATTACAACCATCTTCAAACTGTGCCATCTCTCAGAAACATTACAACCATCTTCAAACTATTTTATCTCTCAGAAATATGACCACCTTCTTCAAACTGTGCCATTTCTCAGAAACATAACCACCCTCTTCAAACTGTGCCATCTCTCAGAAATATAACCACCCTCTTCAAACTGTTCCATCTCTCAGAAATACTACAACCCTTTTCAAACTGGTTCATCGCTACAGAATGAATGCTCTTACAAAACTGTGTCATCTCTTCGAAGGCTACCAACCCTCTTCAAACTGTGCCACCTCTAAAAAGGTTATCAGCCCTCTTCACACTGTCCTCTTGCTAGAGAATGGTTGCTCTTTTCACATTGTAACTTCCCTTACACCCCCCCCCCTTCCCCCCGGGACTAACTACCTTCATGCAATATTCACTCCTCTGAGCTCTACTGGGCAGTTATTTATGGCAAGTCATTATATTATGGACAGACGCCATAGTCTGTCGTGTTAATCGTGTATTTTCCACCTGTCTCTCCAGAAAGCAAGTTCTCCAACTTCTATTGTATTAGTAGGGCGTCCTAGTGGCAGAGTGGTTAGAGTGCTGGTCTCTCGCGGCAAAGGTACCGGGTTCGAATCACGGTACCAACACGCTCCAGTCTACCCAGCTGTAAATGGGTACCTATCTTTAAGTTAAGGAAGTGTGGTGGATTAACACCGGGGAGGTTATTGATGGTATATAAAAGAAAAACTAAGTGTCAACAGCGTGAGGTCAAGCTATGTAAGACCCTGAGTCTAATAGTTGAAAATGGTGTTGATGAGTTCTCAGGGGACCTAACGCTACCTCCCTCAGATCTCACGCTGTGCAATATTTTTATATCTATGGTGTGATGTTTGTTATATGGCTACGTTTCTAGGGTAATGCAAATGTAGTGATAAATGCCTGGAAAAACAAAAACACTTTAACTCAATGAAAATTAAATCAACAAGACTGGGGTTAAAGTTATAATATTATCTTACAATTTTAATTTTCTGTACCTCAAATCTTTTTGGGACAGGAATGTTTAAAACCTAAAATGAAGTGTGTTTTATGTACAGCATTAAATAAATATAAAGGACATCTTGTCCATAAATGTCACTACTACAATGTTTATAGAATTGTATTCACTGCTGAAACAATACTGTCTTATGAAGTGTCACTACTTGGAAGGACTGGGTGTTTCATCATTTCACAAAACAGTTTATAGTAGAGTGTGGAGAATACAACTTGATGAATTGACATAAGCCCGCAATCTTATGGCTTATCTTGTGGTTTTTTTGAAGATAGATGACTTGCTCGAAGTACCATACACTCGTTCACAACGGTGTTCTCTGGAAACTGCTAAAGTAACTAGACTTCAAAATATGGGAAAAACAGCAATTTGCCTCGAACTCTGCAGCTCCAGGTTTGTCTCACTTGATTTTAGGTGATGCAACCCTGCAACAAGAGGAACAATCCTCCCTAAGTACACTAGTTATGTATCTCCACCACTAACAATCAAACATCATTAAACATGCGTTGTGATCAGATAAAAGAGCTAACCAAAATAGCTACAGTCCCTAATTTTAATTGTGACTGCTTCATAATCAGGGGGTATCTTCTTCTCCCCACATGGTTTCAACACCCCTGTCACTTTAAACCTTCGTTATCTTCAGCTGGGATACACTCTTTTCTTTTTCTCTTTCTAGTGATATGTTAATTCTTTTCATATGAAATCCTATTTATTTTTAAAGTTATTGGAACACTGAGGTCTGCTGAGGACTGCCAGTGGCTTCCTGGTCTTACAGTCGTAATATTTTATATATCCATTTTCCAACACAATGTACTTTCATTTGCTTCATAAGTCTACTTAAGCATGCCTGTGCTCCTAGTATGTCGCAAGCTTCCACAAAGGCAAATGTCGCACAACCAAAATTTGTGGACGCCCTATCTGGGTTGGCCTCTACATATTAATAATAATATACATCAATAAAATGATTTATCTTACCGCAATTAATGAAATATTTCACAAGTATAAGGTCAACTAGCGATCAATGGCACAAGTTCAGATCGCCGACTTCCAAACCGCAAAGGCAATTGGTCATTAATTGCTCTATGCGTCTGCTCTTAACCCTTCTTGGAAGAAATATTTTTTCAAGTGGCACTTATGCTTAGCAAAGCGTTCGTTTATCCCCTCTCTTCCTAGACTAACCTCAACCAATCAAATCAAGTTAAGCCAATTTGACTTTCTTTAAAAAAAAACGCGTTTATAAAATGTAACATCCAAAGATTTTCAAAGTTGAGCGGTTACCACTGTGTATGTCTGTCTGTCTTCAATTTTTATTTTCTACGATATCTCTGTTGTTATTGAAGCGATTTTAAAGATTGAAAGTGATTATTAACCGGACAATTGTCCTTTATCTAGCCAGTATGTTTTCCTTTACTCCTTTATCCTAGTTTTCATCTTGGTACTTTCCTTTCTTTCTTTATTCAGAACAACATACTTTTACTCTAAGGCAAGCTAACATATTATAGGGATTAATATGGTATTCCAATAAACAATAGTATCGTTTCTGTCCTTTCCTTTTATTTATCCTTCTATTAGAATAATATACATTATCTACGTTTTTCTTGCCCCCTTCTCTGCCCTGCACACATTTGGTTTGCTAGTTTCAGTGTCACAATGCACAAGTTAGGTTATATTTTTTCCATGTTAACCCCCCCCCCCTCCTCTCCTCTCTCGCCCGTTCTTAGAAAACTAAACAACGCGTTGGCTAGCTGCCAAACTGTCTAATGGTCGTTTTAAATATTAGGACGGGTAACGAAAAAGCCTTGTGGTTTTTGGGGGTGGGTATCATACGCTTGGCATTAGTTAATTCAAATCTTGGACAAGCGATGGCCTTGGGCAAAAAAAAAATTCAAACATGTTGTAGTTATTTATAGTTACCACCTGTCTCTAAATAATAGGGCGGGTGTCTATGCGGTTTCTGGGGGATAGGTACCCTCTTCCAACTTATGGTAAAAAAAATCAAGGAATGTCCAATTCTAAGCTCAAAGTTTGACCTTTGTCCTTAACATTTTCAAATATACTAGTGGGGACAAAAGCCGTAATACTACTTTACTAGATTTCGAATTGAGCGGGAGGGGTAATACGGAGTGACCTTATCACAGGAAGGAAAAGGCAGCGATGACGGGAACTAATCACCCAACATCTCTCGATGCTGGACATAGGATGGTGAAGGTTCTACCACTTCACTCCCCTACAGTGGTATCTACTATGGGACCACTTCATTGTATCAGTGTTCAGATATTGATGGTTCTAAATATTCAGCTTTAATGTTGTGTTTTTTTCATTTTTTTAATTTTACGGCAACCTTTCTAAGACGCCTTTGGTGTCGTTTTGTAAATCCCTCATGTTTTATAAATACACGCTTACAATACTTCTAACTGGTTGTCAGTTGTTAAAGGCCATTGCTTCTTCTTTTTTTCTAAGAAATCGGATGCCCATTTTTTTTTCTTATTTTGCTCTGTACTGTTTTGTTGACGAACTGTGTCTCTGTAATGTTTAATATCCTTGGTGTTGCCGTATTTTTTGTTTTATATGTAGATTTGTGTTTCTATAGTTACTAAAGTCCACATTTATGTCACTGTATTTTTGTCTGTAGTTATATTTCTTGATATCCAGAATTTTGTCTCCGTAAAGTTTGATGTCTAGACCTGTGTTCCTGAAATGGTCCTTATCCAGAATTCTATCTTTGCAATTTTGTATCAAGATATGTGTCATTGTAATGCTAGATGTCCAAGCTTGTTTGGTTATATTTGTTGATATTCAGATTAGGGCCTCAGTATTAGGTCATGTTGATCGCATTACCAGGCAGTCCTTGTTCTGGAATCCCCTGGGTAAGAGAGGGGGTGGAGGGAGGCGGAGGAACACGTGGAGAACTGGAGACAGACATGAAAGGGATGAAGAAGATATGCAAAGACCTTGACCTGATGGCACGTGACAGGAAGTCTTGGTATAAGTTTGTTGGAGGCCTTTGGGAGCTGAAGGGTGTTGACGATGATGATGATGTTGATGATTTGGTAATTTTCATATCTGTGTCTGCACATAAACTTGATGTCTACATTTGTGTCTGCACATAAACTTGATGTCTACATTTGTGTCTGCACATAAACTTGATGTCTACATTTGTGTCTGTGTAATATTTAATGACCAAATTAATGTATCTGTAATATCTAATGAATACATTTGTGTCTCCGCAATATTTGTTGACGAAATTTATGTATTTGTAATATTTAATGAGCAAATTTTTGTCTGTGTAATATTTGATGACAACATTTGTGTATCTGTATTATTTAATGGCCAAAAATTTCTGTCTCTATAATATTTAATGAAGAAACATTTGTGATCGGGCTACATTACCATATGGCCAAACCACATAATTTTCTGTGCCTCTGAATATTTGATACATGATGTAATTTCTACAATTTTTCTTGAACTCATCATTTCTCAGTAACAAAAATATTAAAATAATTTTTATTAGCTCTGCTAGCATACTGTCACACTAAAGATTTTTTTGTAAACTCTGCTAGCATACTGTCTCACTAAAGACTTTTTTCCAAACTCTGCTTGTATACTGTCACAGAGATGAGTTTCACGTCTGACTAGACGTTCACTGGAGAAATATAAATTATAGGAAAGGCTACCCTAAGAGAATGGACAAATCAGCTATTCTTTATATAGATAGTTTTGTCCAACGTTGTCTGCTCAAAAAGAAAAAAAAAGTAGAGATTAATAAATGACCACAAAAAGGTGACTTCTCAAACAGTAACAAGAACTCATGTTTTGATGACGTGTGCTTGATTTGTCTGGTATGGCTGGAATTTATTTGGCTGTGACCAGACATTATTATCAGCATGCGTACAGCTAAAGTCATCATGGCGTCCTGTGACAGCGGAGAAACATTTCAACATTTATCACTTGTTTTATTTACTCATGAGCACGAGAAGGGTAATTGTAAACGCTAACCTCGAGCCATGTCTGCTGTAAGAGGCTATATTTCTAGAGATAACTTTTGGCTCATAAATTAGGTATATATTTTAGAACAAGGCAGTGTGGGCTCTGTTATTTCCTTACTACGGGCAACACTTTTACGGGAGCAAGTGCGGAACTAAAAAAGATGGAAGGACTGGATTAAATCTGTTTATGCTAATCCTCAGATTACACACTTGTGACTTCCCTGATACGTTTCAAATCCCTCACGTGGTCCGGTGGCCTTCCGAAGGACTGAAATTATTTTGCTTCTGTTATGACGTCACGACAATAAACTGGAAAGTGTGTATGTGTGTGTATGTGTGTTTGTGTGTTTGGCGAACACATGTCTTCGCGTAACGGATTTCATCCAAATTGTTGTGTGTAGTTCTAGGGAGATAATTGGTCATATTACGCATGAATATATGTTTACGCGGGTTGCACTCATAAATCACCGCGGCACAGTATATTGAGAACATAGAAATAAGGAGACACACACTTAATACTTCGTTATAATTATTACACCATCATAGCTGGCAGACGCTGGAGTTGGGTTGGCCATGTCCTCAGAAGGGACCCTGATACCATCACAAGAACAGCTATGCTATGGACCCCCGAGGAAAAGCGAAAGAGAGGCCGACCAAAAACAACTTGGCGGAGAACTGTGGAAGCTGAGATGCAAAGAATGAACCACAGTTGGGGCACTGTACGAAGGATGGCCGCCGACCGAGCAATTTGTTGCTGCCCTACAAGACGCCACCAGGCGTGATGGCCGCTGACTGCTTTGACGGTTGGCGGTTATGGATCAAAGAAGAAGAAGACACTTAATACACAGATTGTAGATTACATGTGATCAAATATGTACATTACAGGTACTTTTTTATAAGTACTACATCTTTGAAAACATATTACATTGCAGGCATGCAGCCAATATACCTTAGGTGTTAATAAGTATTGTTTAAGTTTGCAGATCGAGAGACTTAAAACAAAGCCCGTGCTTTAAATGAAAACAAATATGGGTTGGATGATGATTATGTAACCACCTTTCTTTCAGCACATCACATGTCAAGCCAGAATAAGTTTTTTTTTCTTTCGAAGTCATATGTGAATCTTACCTTCACGTCTATTAAAAGTTTACACTTTTACTGGTACTGTCTGCTGTAATATACTTACCAGCCCAATTAAAGAGATAAAATTTAACATGTTGAGGCATTGACCTCTAGCGACGTTAACTAGTAACTGTAACTAAAACAAATCTTAGGTTAGTCACACCTTAACGTCAAGGGTGGTATATTCACATTTTGGCTGATATAAACAAGGCTATGATCAATTTCAAAACGTGTAATAATTTGATAGGAACTTCAGACATAAGCTGCCGGAATAGAGTTCAAGAAAATATAATTTAAGAAATAACCAAAATAAATAGGTAAAATTTAAGCTAGTAGATTACGCATGGAAACAAACACAGCAAGAGAATAAGATGGTTCGAACATATTGTTAGAATGTTGCCAAACTAAGCATCATCTTGTGGCTTGAAAGCGTGAACAACAGCGCAGACAGACGACTATCGAACATGATCTGATTGTGGCTGATGCAAACAAGAAAAGTGGCTGTACACACATAAACCGTACTTGAACAGCACACGACTGTCAGAGAATCTTCCACACCATTACGACAGCAGAAATAAATCAAAATAAATAACAGAGAACAAAGAAGATTTAACATTTTAACAAGTTAAAATTTCCAAGATCCAGACAATGCAACTATTACCCAGCTAACTCCTGCTAAACAATTAAGGTCAATAACTTTTAGAAACTTGTACAAAAGTTACAGAGCTGCTGTATGAAGATTAAAATCGGCAAAACAACAACATTTTTATTTCTTGAGTCTGGTGTTTGCTTCTTTTGTCAATTCATGTTCGTAATCTCTTGGACAGTCCTTCGATTATATGTAGGCATAGCCGCCAGAAAGAAACAAGTTAGATCTTTGCCTAAACTCTTGTACAGCAATGACAAGCGCCGAGCCTTTAAAGGACTAACAGCGGTTGCCAACTACCAAGGTGCAGCCCTGACAATGGCCAGTCGCATGAAGGACTGCTAGTCTGTTGTGAGAACATGTGAATAATTATGCCAAGCTTCCTTGGTGACGTTTAGGAATTAAATATAGTGTGAAGAATATATTAAGTAATATAAGTATTTAAAAACCAATAAAACGGTATTTAATCATATTTACAAATAACGGTTCACAAGAAACAAGGGACGTTTCGGGTTTTACCCTTCGTCAGCCACAAACAGGTGACAAAGACAAGAATTACATATAGGTATTACAAAACTATACGATGATGAGAAATATACAACAAATGGGCGATACAAGCAGATGGAAAAAGTAAACAACAACAGTGATGAGAGAAAAAAGAACAATAATAATACAATAAAATCGTAAAATCTAAAAGAAATACTGAAACAAGAAAGTAAATAATCAACGAAACGAAAAAAAGAGAATTAACAAAACTGTGGAACTAGTAAAAGTTAACTCAGCTCGATCCAAAGAATCTGTGAAAGAAAGCAGTAGTATTCTGTCACAGAAATCGCAAGGAAGTGACGTACGATAGCGACAAAACAAAAGATATAAAAAGATACGAAACGAACCAAAACAAAAACATAAGAAGATAGATCTAAAAGACAACGAATAAAGAATGAAAAAGAGAAAAGCTACCAGAATTTATGCAAAATGATGTTGGATATTCAAACCATCGGGAGCTAAAACGCCCATTTAAAAAAAAAGACGATTCTCCAACGAAAAACGAGTCTTGTCATTACCGGCACATGAAAGGAGGGCAGTGACATGAATATCGGAATTACCTGAATGGTCAGGCCTATTGAAATGGAGTGCCACCGGTAAATGTTTGTCATGATAGATGTCATTCAAGTGCTCACGAAACCTGTCTGCCAAACGCCTGCCAGTTTCCCCAATATAGGTCATGCCACACCTCTTGCAGATGATAGCATAAATCAGGTTTCTGGATTCGCACGTAAAAGACTCTCTAATGATAAATTTTCCTTTCGGAAAAGTGACTGTCTGAGTTTGGAGTACAAACGGACAGGTCTTACATATCCGGCGTTGGCACGGTTTAGTACCAAAGTAAGACGGGCTAGTATGTCGCAAGCGACTGTGTACAAGAATATCCCTAAAATTCCTATCCCTACGATAAGCTACCAAAGGTGTATCACGAAACAACTCTTTGGTATCAGGATCAGAGTTGAGAATAGGCAGATGTCGAAACAGAATTATCTTTACTGCCAGACAGTGAGGATGGAAAGTTAGAACCAGTTTGAGTCTGTCAGATTGGACAGAAGGTTTAGTAGTGAGTGCCGTCTGACGAGTGACGCGTGTGATACGATTAAGGGCATCAGATAAAACATGTTCTGGATAAAGACGTCGGCGAAATAACTCGAGCATCTCTTGAGCTCGCTGATGAAAATCATCGTCATCGTGACATAACCGACGCAAGCGAAGAAGTTGAGAAAAGGGAATGGAATTTTTACAACTAAGAGGATGCGATGAAGTATAAAGAAGGATTCCATGAGCGTCAGTAGCCTTATAATAGACAGACGTTTTAAGACAAGTAGGGCTAATAGTCACAGTGATGTCAAGGAAGTTGACTGAGGTCGTAGAGATTTCAGAAGTGAATTTCATGGCAGGATTGAAATTACCAACATAGTCAATAAATCGACGGAGGTCTACATGTAGTGATTCAGAGTGATTCAGAAATCACTTCCTATTTTGAAATTGTAATATCCTTACTCCTGTCCAACTAATTTAATGAAACAAACGTCATAATAAAGACAAGGAACTTTCACTCTATTGAATAAAAGATTACGTCACATTAATTTGACAACTCCACGTAAGATCAGATTTGTGCAACATGTGATTACGTGGCGGACGACAATTTTTGCTGTCTCTTGTAAGGTAAATTGGACATTTTAGATTTTATTATTTTTTTATTTTGTTTCTGAGAATTAAAACAAGGCGCATCATTTAATGTTTAATTTAACCAAACAGCGGAAAATAGCAGGGTACTCAATTAAAAATATGAAGCAGAAACAAATCATTTTTTATTGAGGCAAAAAAAAAAAATCCTTATCATCATCAGGTGCCATCTCCACATCGAAGGTCGGTTGCAACAGATCTCCAACGTCTTCAGTCGCTTGTCTTGATAGTGACCTCTAATAGACTCTTTCCTGTCTTGATGTTATCTTCCTACTTATAGCACAGTCTTCCTTTTGCACGTTTGCCTTCAACTCTGCCTTCTACTATAGCCTTTAGTAAGGTGGTATGTCTTTGTACATGGTCAAAATATTTACATAGGGACAAATACCATTGTATGCAGTCTAAACTGTGCACAGAGAATAAATAAACAATAGGTTCAGCTTAGTCTAAAGTAGTATACTTCTACCTGTACAAGCTGAAATGCCCCATGAACATTTACAAAAGTGTATAAGGAAAATGACTGATCACATTAAAAAAGTATATATATATGTATATATATGTGTGTGTGAGTGTATATATATATATAAATAGGTGTGTGTGTATATATATATGTATATATATATATATATATATATATATATATATATATATATATATATATATATATATATATATATGTATATATGTATATATGTATATGTGTATGTATATATATATGTATATATATATGTATATATATACTACTGGACAAAAGTTAAGGGCCGCCATTCAGTTTAGTCAAGGTTTATATAATTGATTGGCAAACTGTAAAGACAAGTGAAAATGTCATTAAAACTGAGCTCAGAGAAATGTGTATACATTTCTGTGTGCACTACGTTAATTTTTTTTTAAATGTCCAAAAACTGGGTCACTTTAACCCGCACGTGAAAATTGCCACTGTTGCTGCAAAAACTCGTGGTTTTTTGCAACACGCCCCACTAGTTCAAAAGGTGAAAAAGTGGGTTGAATTTCTTTTTGTTAGTAAGTCACACATTATTAAAAAAACTTGACAGATCTTTTCCACGGATGAATCAACTTTATTTTGTAATAAATTGTTTACACCTGGTTACATTTATTTGGTCCATAGTGGAGTTTTTCTTGGTGGCACTTAACTTTTGTCCAGTAGTATATATATTCATTTATTTATCAGTATTTAACGTGCAGCGGACGACTTTGATTAGTGAGCAAATTGACAAGACCAACAGGCAAAGCTGATAGATAGATAGATAGATAGATAGATAGATAGATAGATAGATAGATAGATAGATAGATAGATAGATAGATAGATAAATAGATAGATAGATAGATAGATAGATAGATAGATAGATAGATAGATAGATAGATAGATAGATAGATAGATAGATAGATAGATAGATAGATAGATAGATAGATAGATAGATAGATAGATAGAAATAAGGCAAAGAAAAAGGAAATTATAATGAAGAGTTTGGGACGACGAGAAGCCTCCTGCCACAAATAATGGAGAACACCCTAGGCGGTCAATGTCTGTTTTGTGTGCCCGTTTGTTTGCTTGCTTGTTTGTTTATTGTCTATGTATCAGTTGTTTAGGTACAAATATTGCACATACAATAAGGTGTTATCTCCCCTTGTAAGACAACATAGAAGGTTTTTTTTTTTTAAATTAAAATGTTGTCTCGTTTTGGTGAGGGGCGCTAATTTCAACCTAGACACAAGGTCCGTCGGTTATATAAGGGCGCGTGTCCAAATATAAAAGACCATGTGGTCCGGTATTTAACATACAAACTGAACAAGGGAGTACACATTTCAAAAATGCATCTCTAGAGACGTGACCTGACGATTGCATGTCTGCAACTTCTGAAGAAAATACACATTTCTAGAGACGTGACTGCACGATTACGTTTCTACAACTTCGCCACAAGAAAACACATTTCGGCCACTACCAAATATTTATTTAAAAAAACGGCTGGACCCACCATAGGAGTTAGGGGCGACAGCGGGTTAATTCCCACGAGAACAGAGCAGACGTTCAATTCTTAATTCACCGAAAACACGAACCAGCCAGTCGCGCCGTATCATTGCCACCGCTCTGAAACTGTTCTTTCTGGGGGGAGGGGCGGGGCGGGGGGGGGGGTGTTTGAAATTCAATGCTTGTATGTGATATGTACTGAACATTATATTATTTATATAATAATGCGGCAATACTTAAAGACAATGGTAATAATTATTTTACATTTTTATTGCAATAAGCGGAAAGCCCTAGTGGTGCCAGAATATATGCTTGTCGAAGTATCTCGACCTTTCGACCGTTTCACTGTCACATAAATCAGTTTCAATAAACACTTTCAGAAAGGTGGGATAACTGAAATCAACCGAAATACTCTTCTATGAAGCATTACGAAATATGTATTGTAAATATATAAACCTTCATAAGCCTATGACAGTTTAAGGTACTGTAGTTGTGTTACAGTTAGAAACGCTGGTGAAGAAATGAAGCCTCCACGGTGACATAATATTCCTTTATATAGAGTTTTATGACTGACATCCTACTTGGATAACTGTGGCAACTCTTGAGCTAATACATGCTTACCAAGCTCCGACCCTCGCGGAAAGAGCGCTTTTATTAGTTCAAACAGGACATGAGGCATAGCACCAAAAATGACATGAGGTATTGTTTAATTAAGTGTTCTGGGTCAAACTAACTGCTGCGCCGTTCTTCTGATCTCACCAGCAGAGGCATGATGCATGTACAACAGCTTGACGTCTTTATTCAAGTGCTCAACCTCGTTGTGACAAAATGGGACGGCCCCTATCAATCTTTGTTTCACTCCGGCAGTATCGGTACATTTGTGGTACTGAATTTTATTATTTGCTCTTTCTTCGTTATTTTGCTGCTAAGTAGCAGATATTTGATTTTATCAAATTGTCGTGGTTGAGTAAAGTGTAGAGTATTTGTCGAGTTGGACAACTGTAGTGAAATCGACAAGGGATAGTGGACTGACAGAGTTATAGATTACACTTTAGATAAGGTGTAAATAGGAGATGGACTTGAGACTACCTGGAAGGAGATCTATTCAAATGATCTCTCTCTCCAGGCCTCAACTCACTTTTGTCTGTCTAAGCACCTCCTGCTCTCTCTCTTTTCTCTTATCATACATAGAGATTATAGTAAAGAGCTAAACAAGTTAATTATGGATGAAAAGGGTCGGGAACAGCGCATTAATAAATGTGTAATCTTTATTAAAGAAGAAAAACATGAAAATAATGCATATCATCACAACAACATAAAATTACATCAATAATCATCAATAACCAAAATATGCAAAATACACCAACAACCACACACACACCACCATTCATAAGACCTGTAGAACACAGAGAGATGAAATAACTGAGTGTCAGTCCGTCCGCTTTCGGGACCATATGAAATAGCTCCAGTAAGTGGTTTTTTCGTACATATCCTCCATGGGTGATGGAATTAACCTGAATAAAATCACTGTATAGGCGCTATCATTGGTGATTCCTCCCTAATTGCGCGAGGTGATCTGGAAGACTCTATTTATCTCCTGCTGATCGAATAAACAAACTGAACGACAGCCTGTCCATAGATGGCTGCTCATACGTGCGAGGTTTTAAGTATCCAGAAAATACACCAGAAGAAGTCACTTGAGGACAAAAAGTCCCAGGCGCGCTTATCCGGCGCAAGGCTCCGCTTGGCTGTAAATCCTGTTTAAACTGGTTTGGCTGTGGTTTGCTGAGTGCCCTGTTAAGGCACAAAAAAGGCGGGTGATATGGAATTCCGCTATAGGCATGCTGAGCGGGTTTGATATTCTGGAAGCCGCAATGCTCTGGCTGGTAATCCAATAGGCGAGTAGAGAACTACTACTGCGTGTCGTAAAAATTAACAGTGATACAACGTCAAAATATCTCCAATGATACAACGTAGGGATAAAAAACCAATGCGTAAGCTGCTGGAATACATGATCGCCCGCGCCGCGGGTCATCAGGTGTTAGACTTGAAGGCAAAACGGAACGAGGATCAAAAGACAAAAATCTGACTGAACGCGTACTTGAACTAGCGAGGTTAATGGACGCAAATTGGTGGGGCAAGGAGGAAAAGACCCGCCCCCCCCCCCCCCCCCAAGTTCACATAAAGTAAGAAATTCGACAGAAGGGACCTTGGATATGATACGCCACAGTCATTTATTGGACGCTTTTGCGATACCAAGCCTTTTATTTGAATTCAGCGGCTAAACGCAGATGCTTGAAATATTACAAAATTCAAAAAGTAACTTTTTCTTAATATTAATGTTAGGAACACAAAAATTAGCTGGCCGGATGGCCCATTCTGAGCAGTGAAATAATATGCTTTTAATTATACAGACGGATAGATAATAATGAAGACATTGACAAAAGACTGTGTTGTTCACAACAGCGAAAGACTGCATTGAATCAAACATCTCACTATTTGCACAAAAAAAAAATCGCGACCTTGAAGACTCAAGTGTCCAAATCTAGTTAGAATGAAAGAGAAGGGGAATTGGTGGAAGCTGTGGCTAAAAATAACTTTTCAGGCAAAATTGTAGAGGGGATGAATAGGTTGGTTCAAAAAACAAGTACGTTTTTGTGAAAACGCAAGTAGAGACGGACAGACTAACAGATAAAAATCCATACTTGACTGAAGCATGACTGAAATGACTTTAGTGTAGGAAATTTGAATTGAAAAACACAAGGCAGTGATTGGCCACAGACAATCATATTATCGGCGCTCAGACGCGCATTTGGGGCCATTCCTCAATAGTTGTCCAGTGATAGACACAGTAAATTTCAAGTGTGGTGATTTCCAAATGAAATAAATTGAAATAAGTTCAGGGACGCCATACTATAGCCAGCAGCTCAGCTGAGTTTTGCTAGCATTTCTGTGTTCTTTATTCATAATCTGGTAAGATTGAAATTATTTCTTTGTATATTTTGAATATTGTTTAATGTTTCGAGTGATTTGATACTGCCATATCGAAATCTAGCCTTACAAACAAGTAAGGATTTGCTCTGGACCCCCCGCCCCAGTTCAGGGTCTAGAGACAAATAAAATACATAAACTCCAGCAAGGATTAGGAAGGACAGATCAAGTGTTGAGAACAATGAAACATATTACCTATCCTATGTTAGGGCAGGAAACTAATAAATATATTTCAGAATCTGTAGTCTGGGAGGACCTATCTGATGTGAAACCACCATGGTAAAATGTGCTGTATGGTCAGAGAGATCTGACCTGTCTATATGGTGTTGTTGTTGTGTAGTGTTGTGTTGTGTCCAGACATGGTTAGAGAATGGAATTTTGACACATAGCCAATACTTTGATTGCAGAGCTGTGAGTTTCAGTTGTCACCAAGGCGGTGTAAACTAAGTTGGTGATTTTACCAGAGTGGATCCGTGCAGTAACGTTGTGTCAGAGCAGACTATTATTGCCCCCAAGCACGGAGAGGTGGGGCCACCAGATCTCAGCACCAGAGCTACATCTTCAAAGTTGAGTGAGCCTCTGGTCTGCTGGAAATTCACCAACTCCATTTAGTTACTAACAATCCCATAAAATTCCTGCCATTTCTGGACAAGGTGTAGTCAATATAGACTGGAGTGATGAGGCCACCCCAACAGCACAACCATTAATTATCCTCCCAATTAGATGACTAGTATAAACATTAATAAAACTAAATAGTCTAGTACTTACATATGTACACTCTTGCATTTATTATGTAATATTCCATGCATTTCTTTCATAATTTCTAAATCTTTTATAAGTTCTGGTCAAAATAAAACTTGATCCAGAACAAAATAAATGTAAAAAATTTCTATCAAAAATTTTACACACTTGAGTTAGTTCAGTGTATTATAACATTTGTTAATATTATTAGACTTAGTAAATATCTGTGTGTGTGTCTATAAACTATCACACCACATTACATATCATTACCCTAGACATTTAACGTAGCCACATTCATTAGAAAAAAAAAGATAAGTGTGAGGTCGTAGTGGTAGCGAGAAGGGCCTTCTGACAACTCTCAGTTACATTTTATCTCAGGAGCCTTCACAGCTGACCTCATGCATCACACGTAGTACCCTCACCACCATACAATACCATCAAACCCACTACACTGCGTTTGGCGATTCCAGATTTTGCGTTGGCTCCGTTGCACTGCGTGAGCTTAACTTAGCGTTGACAAAAAAGGGGTTTTGTCTCAGGAACGGGGTTGACGATTCGTTGCTAGATGTATACAGAAACCCTCTAGATCGAAGAGTATATGACTTTCTTCGCCTGACTGAAGTCTGCTCTAGCGATTCGGTCTCCCTGAAACTGAGACCCAAAAAGAGACACCCTTTTACTTCAAGCAAATAATAAATCACACTAACTTTATACAGAAAGTTTCCCTCCACTATGGGATTAAATTTATTGTAGTTATTGCTATGATAGTTTAGGGCTGTCTTTAACCATGTCTCCTGTTCCTTAAAAATATCAATTATCAACACGCGCCCGCATAGGCTTAATATCTATTGCACCCCCAGGTACCTGTCAGTAAATGTTCTGACATCAAAAATCGACTCCTCTTCTCCCAATCTCAACATACAGGAAACCTAACCTGTAGTTACAGTTAAATGAATATGCTTATTCATCTTACAACATTAAATGAATTTACATAAACAGATTACAGCATTTGACATTACACAAATAAATCGTATGTCCCCTTTGGAAAATATATTAGCATTCCACAAAATGAGTACAAAGACAATGCCATGTTCTTGCTATAATAATACAGTTGTGGCTAAGTCATAAGATATAATTATATCTATGCCTGGTGACTGCTTTCAGTGAAAGTTATAGACTAGTGCCTAGCCACACAAGTAAGCACAAAATGATCCTCCCTTGCCACTAGAAATATCTATCAAAAGGAATAAGTGACTATCTCCTATAATCCAGAGTTATTACCTGCATCTCACTATTCAGTTTTAAAGTGAACAATCCACACCTGACATTATCTTACAGAAATGACAGTTAATTTTTGCTGACTCTTAACCCAATGGTAAGCATTCGTGGACTGATTCTACGCCTAATATCTGTTATTGTAAGTTTAACATTTAACCCATGATAAACCGTAACAGTTTAAGCACCACTTAATAGGCCGTAGACAGCGCTACCTTATCACTGAATAAATTACTAGGAGAAGTCCTCAGAAATAAATTCACTTTCCTAACAGATATATAAAAGCTAACATGAATCTAATATAATAATTATAAGATATGTCAACTCACCCCGAAAAATGACTAGAACATAGGCAAACACATTCTAGTACTGTGTTAAAGTTTGCCTTATCTCATGATGGTCATCTACGGGCCAGGAAAATACACGAATGTCTTTGTCTATTAAAACCAGTCTACTCTTATAGATCACAAGGGACGCTCCCCCCGGACCTGGCCTGCATATTTCTACAGAAGTTCGGCGAAAGACGTAATCTAGAGTAAGACAAAAGAAATCGTGCGAAAGTTCCCCAGGTAGAGAAATGCATAACATTATGCTCTATCTTGTCTAAGGGGCGAAAACCCAAAGACTGACCGCGATTGTTATCTTCCCCTGAAACAGATTACACTCGTTACCCAGACCTCAAAGGGTACTAGCCGCTCGTGGCTAACACTTTAAGCGTAACAGACGTTCTTCTGATCAGGCCAGGTGTGCTGACGTAACATTATCGTTCGCTGACCGCTGCAGGCTCGAACGTAAACAACCTCGGGTGGGGTTTGAGAAGGAGAAAACAATTGGGCCACACAGGTAGCAAAGCAAAGAGGAACAAAATGTCTGAGAAAACAGAACATTAAAGAGTAATAACATTGAGACGAGATGGAAAAATAAATTAAGTCACTGTCTACGTGACAAGTTGGCCTCTTTTTAAAAGTGCGTGACACACGGACTAAATGGCAGTAATTTATCTTTTCCATAGACGTTCATTACATGTCCTTAAAACACCTTATAATCATAACCAAAATCGTACCCAACTTCTGTCAGTACTTAGCTATTGAGAGGATTGGTTACTATCATCCGAATGAACACCCTCCCTTGATACAAATGCAAGCTAGTAACTGACTGTCTGTAGCTTCTTATCTCAGATTTAAAGAGCTACTCCTGAAAAAAATATTAACCCTTTAAAAAAAAATTTTTTTTTTTCTTCTGACTTTTACAACAAGAGTCGTCAGATTTGTCAACCACAAACTCAGCAGTGATACCACCAACCTTTACCAGCCGTCTCATGTGTAGCATGAACAATAAATGTAACTCAAAATTTTATGAATGCTGTGGAGAAAAACGCTGTTCCGACTTCCTCCAAAAGAAATAGTTCGATATGTCTAGGGGAAAGAAATTCCTATAATCTGCCGAACACTAAACTCTAAGAATCAGAATAGAATCTTGTGAGAGATTCATCCTCGGATCGAGCACATATTAAATGTCGTACTAGATGGGTTCTAGAATCTCGGACGGGCTCCCATTTGTCGTGGGTTGAGTTGGAGTGTAGAGTATTTGTCGAGTTGGACAACAGTAGTGAAATCGACAAGGGATAGTGGACTGACAGAGTTATAGATTACACTTTAGATAAGGTGTAAATAGGAGATGCTTAGACAGACATAAGTGAGTTGAGGCTTGGAGAGAGAGATCATTTGAATAAATCTTCTTCCAGGTTGTCTCAAGTCCATCTCCTATTTACACCTTATCTAAAGTGTAATCTATAACTCTGTCAGTCCACTATCCCTTGTCGATTTCACTACTGTTGTCCAACTCGACAAATACTCTACACTCCAACTCAACCCTGACACAAATCATTCGACACTCCCTGTCGCTGCCCAGATTTGTTGGCTATAGGCGCGGAATTTTAACAAGTACACTTAATCACCGATAAGACATGGCCGCACGCATCCCCAAAGCTTGGAAAAATGGAGACAACTTACAGATAGACATGGATGACAAGATTACTTTAGATAAAAGTAAGATTGCTACATCTCGAACACATGGTCATATGCGGTTACCGGTGTGTTTGTAAGTTTGTACACAAGGGCATCGGGCATCTTATTACAATATACGGGAGAGTTGACCTCTGCCTTACGTTCAAAATTATCCGATGTCGGGATATTTTGAAACTGCCCCATAACCCGCCTGTTTGAATATGATTGGAGTTTTTTATAGCTCATAACAAACAAAGGCGTGGGAAGGCAGGGAATATAATCTGATCATTTTCTCAAGCTATTTAACTTGAAAAATTGCTCGCCAAGACATCAGACTGCTACAATGAAGAATTAGAGTTGAGAATTCCTTCTTAAAATACAGGACACCTTTTATTGGAGTATTTATTAGGACTTACAATGCAGCCCAGGAAATCTCTAATATTTTAAATAAGGAAACCGGGACTGAGGAAACTAAGGACAACACAGGAAGTCAGAGAGGGAACAATAAATTAACGACACCCCAGACGCGTGTAAAAGATCGATTCAAGTCTCTTTTATTCATCTGAGCAAAAAGTCTGAGTCAGGATGGGTGAAAGTTGTGATTTACATTTCATATTTTATTACTAACATGTGAACTAACGTATATATATATATATATATATATATATATATATATATATATATATATATATATATATATATATATATATATATATATATATATATATATATATATATATATATATATTACCATGTGAATTTTAATAATTGAAACTCGCTAGTGGATGTCACAGTCAATTGAGGCTGGCAACCTCAGCGTATAGAATGATGATTCATGAACCACCACTGCACGGGCTGGTGATTGCTTTACTGCTAGTTTCGTAAAGAGAACTAAAAGCATAAAGTAGTTCCAGGTTCCCTATGGAGCAGGGAGGGAAATATGAAAGAAATGATGTACATTCTAAGTATAATACTTACATTTTCAAAGCAGTGTAAATGTCCTTATAAACATAGTCACTTTAAAATTAATGTAAGTTTTCAAGCTTAAACCAGTGTAAATGTCTATGTGAAAATATTCATTTTAAAGTAATGGAAGTTTCAAACTTGTCAATCAGTGTAAACATAAATGAAAACATATTCAATTTATATTGCGAACACTTTTTAATCAGTGGAGAATGTATATGTAAACAGACTCTATCTGTATTATTAACCTTTTCATTTAAATATAAAGTAACTATGAAAGCTATTTTATTTAAATGTATTAGCCCGAGAGATTAAATTTAATTCTCATCGAGTGTAAAGTCTGAGTAATTGGGATGGTGGTATGGGAAGATAGGAACCCATAACTATGGGGTGGTAAACGACATACTCAGAAGAGCGTCTCGTTCTATTCTTTTACCATAGTTATTGGTGGTACCAGCATAAAGTACTATCTCTGGAACAAGAAGGGAACCGTGGCCTAAGCTTTAAGACGAAGGATCCACGTGGTAGACTCTCCTTGATATTTCTGGGAAACGAGCTACCCCCGACAACCTTGATCAGAGACGAGCGTTAACAGAGTGAAAAGAACCAAACCATAAGAAGGAGCAGAATCGTCATTGGCAGCTTTCAAATCTATGCTGCCACTTGAACTTCTTGTAACATCTCACATTCCATAAAGACTGTGATGATAACTTTTCTTGATCCCACCGAGACATCGTTTCTGGGGAACACTCCTATGGTCAGAAGTGAAAGAAAAGGAAGATAGAGATAAGATACAGGAATTTTTAAAATGTTGTTCTAAAAGCAACTGTACGAGTAGGTGTTGTCAGTTTTTCCATGTGAAGAATCAAGGTTTGGGGAAAATCCGTTGTGTTCATGGCTTGTTCATACATGCAGTCGTCACTAAGCCAAATTTATGAAAACAATAATGCATTCATCGACAAGGACAAATACAGTAAAGAAAGGTTAAATTGAAGGAATGTAGAAGAAAACAACTGACTAGGCTGGAATTGATCCCGACAGCTTCTCAATCGTATTTGCTCAACCAAACCAAGATCAGCTGAGAACTGCACTTCTTGAGGCACAATAGTCACAGCCAAACATGCTATACCTTGACCGTTTTATTGAAAGTAATAAATAAGAGAAACCTATTATGTACTGACACTCATGCTATGCTGGCTTATATAAGCTGTTGTTCACAATACTGGGACACACACATACACACACACACTTGCTAACGTTCATTGTTATTTTCATACATTTACTTGTTCTCGTGTCTAAGTGTATCTCTCTAAGGTCTTGCTTGTCAGAGAAACTGCCGCTGTTTTCAGTCAAATAGAATTATCAGCACACTTGGTTACGCATCTCCCTAAAGGCATACCCCTGGCATACCAGCACTATCTCGATGACACATACTGAGCGAGGTTGGGTGATGTTTGGCATCATGTGAGGAGATCAACTCATCTTAGAAGAGATCTAGTGATCTTCTAAACAAGATAATATAGTTGTCCCGTTTTGCTTTTCGGTGAATTTGGCTGTAACTATTGTTTTATCCCGCAGATAACGTGCCCCGATTATTAAAGGGGGAGGGTTGGTGGTTGTTCGTAATGTAGCTACTGTGTGCCATCATGGCCTTTTGTGATTTTGACGTTTTTGTGAATATTTCTGTCACTTTGATCCACTGTCTTTGAGCGTCAGCTCTTGGTGAAAATATTTCTGTCACTTTGATCCACTGTCTTTGAGCGTCAGCTCTTGGTGAAAATATTTCTGTCACTTTGATCCACTGTCTTTGAGCGTCAGCTCTTGGTGAAAATATTTCTGTCACTTTGATCCACTGTCTTTGAGCGTCAGCTCTTGGTGAAAATATTTCTGTCACTTTGATCCACTGTCTTTGAGCGTCAGCTCTTGGTGAAAATATTTCTGTCACTTTGATCCACTGTCTTTGAGCGTCAGCTCTTGGTGAAAATATTTCTGTCACTTTGATCCACTGTCTTTGAGCGTCAGCTCTTGGTGAAAATATTTCTGTCACTTTGATCCACTGTCTTTGAGCGTCAGCTCTTGGTGAAAATATTTCTATCACTTTGATCCACTGTCTTTGAGCGTCAGCTCTTTGTGAAAATATTTCTGTCACTTTGATCCACTGTCTTTGAGCGTCAGCTCTTGGTGAAAATATTTCTGTCACTTTGATCCACTGTCTTTGAGCGTCAGCTCTTGGTGAAAATATTTCTGTCACTTTGATCCACTGTCTTTGAGCGTGAGCTCTTGGTGAAAATATTTCTGTCACTTTGATCCACTGTCTTTGAGCGTCAGCTCTTGGTGAAATGATTTCTGTCACTTTGATCCACTGTCTTTGAGCGTCAGCTCTTGGTGAAAATATTTCTGTCACTTTGATCCACTGTCTTTTGAAACAGATAAACGGAGTCGATGTCAAATAAGACTAGAGACTTGGTTATAGACTGCGTATTGGCTCTAGCCCAGCTGTGGGCTCCCATGGTTTAGTTCCTGGTCCATTGCACGATGTTTTTAAAATGAAAAGATGCTGACCCTTCAACCTGACATATGAGACTGCTCCCACAGGACGAGGTAGAAATGGATATGAAGAAAAAAAAACACAAGCGTAATTGGTTTGTGTGTGTTAAAAAAATAACATAATCTTAAATGAATGATAGAGGCTGAAAAAATAATGAGATAGACATAGAGAGAAACAGAGTGAGAGAGAACATGTGAACTTACCGCAAGACAGAACCATGCCCACAATAATCCATGTCCTCTCTATGGGTGTAATCCAGTTCAAGAAAGCCATTGTGTCCGCTTTACTTCTCCTAACATTTTACGGTAGCTACTCACATTTAAAGAAAACAGTTGTCTAATCTGAGACAAAGAAATGCTGCTTTATCTAATAACGAAGTCTGGCTTTCAGTCAGCACAGGTAAGTTCCCCTACTTGTCGCAGGGCAGCATGTATTAGATTTCCTAACTTGTCTCCGGACAGCACAGATGAGGTTCCTTCACTAGGCTTTCAGTCAGCACAGGTAAGTTCCCCTACTTGTCGCAGGGCAGCATATATTAGATTTCCTAACTTGTCTCCGGACAGCACAGATGAGGTTCCTTCACTAGTCTTAGGACAGCCCATATGAGGTTCTCCTTCACTAGTCTCAGTACAGCACAAATGAGGTTCCTTCACTAGTCTCAAGACAGCACAGATGAGGTTCCCCACATTTAGGACAGTGCAGATAAAATGACGTCTCTTTGATACAGTTAGTATGAATGCTATAAAATCTGTGTGCAAAAACTTTTTAAAATCTTGTCAAATGTTACAGCGGTGGATGGCAATTGGAATCGCTGGAGGTGAAGTTCAACACACACAAGCCAGAATACAGCAACCAGTCGTCTGAAACAAGACACAGAGTACATTAGAGGAATCAACATATGAGAAACGGAGAATGTTTAAAAAAAAACCTTACATAAATGATTATATAAGTGTCATTACTTTTGAGTAAACCATCTGCATTTGATGAAACTAAACGAACCGAACACACAGAACAATAATGGCAAACAAAACATAAATAAAAAATCCACGGGAAAGAAATATTAATTGGAAAAACATAAAGAAAAAATATAAGAAGTAATTATGTTGGTATTTTCCCACACCGGTATGACAGCACCACTCCTATCGGACTCAAAACTCTTGAGAACATTGACATCAGACCAGCACAAGGGCAGCTCATAGGTTTACAAATATTTGATATATTTCTGTGTTCGTGCGTTCTTATATACAAAGTGTGCAACAAAACAGGTTATTCCAGTTGTAACCGGTAAACCAGCAATAACGGATAAAGCAGTTGTAGAAACTCATTAGACTTTAACAATAATTCATAGACCTTACTAACATTCGACTTAAAACAGTAATCCGTACATATTACTAACATTCGACTTAAAACAGTAATCCGTACGTAGTACTAACACTAGACTTGAACAATAATTGGCGGCCCTTGCCGATGGCGGACCTTGCCGACATAAGCAATTCTTCAAACTGATAAGTGCAGTGGAGTAGTTATTAATTTTTTTTTCCGGGACTGGACTATTCGGGTGGGAGGAGCCTATTAGAGACCTCAGTTTGGAAGCAACCCCTACCCCTTATATTGCAATAAACCATTTTGTAAAGATAAGTACTAAATTATACTGAACGTTCTGTTAAAAGGTGAATAAATTATACATGTCTGAAACGTCTCCGACTGTATCTTGATTTTTATTCTTTCTCTTGTTTTTCTCGTAATACAAGTTTTACATTATTTTGGCGAGGTACGTTCTGTTCGACCTAGACACAAGGTCCCTTGGTTATTTTAAGGCGCATGTTTAAATATAGAAACAACCTAATAAAATGGCACTTAGCAAACATACGGGTTGTCCACAAAATTTGTTTTGCAACTACACAAGAATTTATTCCGGACGAAACAGAAATAAAATAGTAGTGGGAATAGTTTTCATGCAGAAAGAGCAAACCAACGGGCTGATCACCCGTTTGCCAGTCACTTCGATTACGGAAACAACAGCAAATGGATTGATTTGCCATTGCCCTAAAGACGCCAATAGGCGTGATGGGAAACAATGGCAAAGAAAACCTATCTGCTGTTGCCCTAAGACGCCACTAGGCGTAATGGCCACTGACTGCTTTGACGGTCGGCGGCTAAGGACGGAAGAAGAAGAAGAAGAAGAAGAAGAAGAAGAAGAAGAAAGAGCAAGGACAGTAAAAGAATTTCAGGCAATATCAGATCGATTCCTGTTAGTTAAAATAAATGTCAAGCAACTAGATAATACATTTTTTAAACATTTACTCCCTAATAACGAAGAATACAGAAGAAGTGAAAACATCCTACAACGAATTTGAAACCGGCTATGACCCTGTGCAAATCTCATGAGACAAAGTTGAGAATTCAATGCAGAAGTTGGTAATGAAAAAGTATAAAATGTACGTGGTGATGAATAGCGCGGATTTGTAGAAGAGAAAAGCACAAATAATACTGTAGATTTAATAGAAGAACTTTAATAGAAAGTGCTACAGAAAAAAAAATATGTAAACGTGTACTTTAAATAGAATACACTGAGACATTTGACAAGGTAAAATATGAGAAAATTATCAACATTTTGAAATCATAAACAGTATGACAAATATCCGAATATAATAAAGAGCATGCATTGGCAACAGAACAATAAAAATCAGAACTGGCAACTCCAAAAAGGAAAGTTTCAACAGATAAAACAGGGAGTTAGGCGGGGATGTGGACTATCTACTGATCTGTTCTCTGTGTACAATGACTATGTAATGAGATCCATAGTGGATATGTCAGGAATATTAGTTGGTTGACAGAATATTAACAACTTGAGACACGCTAATGATACATTCTTTATAGAGAAACATACGCTTATGGTACAGTCTTTATAGAGAAACGTGAAAAGCAGCTGGAGGAAAGGATTGATATAATTGTGTGAGAAGGTAAAAATTAAGGACTTAGCCTAAATAGCAAAAAGACGGAAGTAATGGTCATTTTGAAGACATCAAAGTAAATGGGATAGTTTTGAAACAAGTCAATAAATTCAGACACCTGGTAACAATAAAGACATGAGATGGAAGATGCATCTCAGAGGTGAAGAGTATAATAGCCCGGGAAAAGCAGCATTCAATTAAAACAAATAATTGACAAAGGGAAAATAAGATTCTATACGACAAGTGTTTTTTATTGTTTTTTTTTTTTGGATTTTTTTTGGATTTTTTTTTTTTTTGTGGGGGGGGGGGGTGTTAAGGACCATCTTTATTACACATGGACAATCCCAACAGTGCTCCAATCTCCTCCCTAGATCACACAAGGAGGATCTCAGCACAGTGCACGAACTATGTAAAAACAACCAGGATCCCAATGTGTGTTTTCATGTATCACATTCTATAAATATTTACTGTGATGTCCTAATTTTCAAATTTTGCCAGGGCAGCGGCCGTGTGGCCTACTCTTTCCGATTTCCAACTATTTGTTCGGCCTTATCCGAGAAGGCTAGGAATTCTTAGTGAAAATGAGAAAGTTCTTAGTGTTACATACAGCCAAAACCATGTCATATGGAAGTGAATTCTGCACAATACATGAAGAAGCAACAAAATTACCACAGGCTACAGAGATATTGTGCTACTGAAAACTGTTGTGAATATACTGTACAGCTACAGCCGACTATTGAGTATGTTCAAACTGGAGGTCAGTGCACACAAGCAGCATGTTACTCATATCAGAAGGAAGCAGTCTACTTTGTTTTGGGCATGCATTGTGAAGGGGGAAGCTATAATATATATTGTGACAATATGAAAGGTTGCTAGATGTCGTACAGATAGGTTGTGAGTTATTTTTGTCCCGTCTGAGTAGAGTGGATGGTGATAAGTACATGAGAAAGGTGTGAGAAATAGATTTCACAGGTGATAGCTTAAGGAGAAGATATGTCTCTGGAATGAGTAAGTTTCTCTATTCCAGCCTATCTATACGACTATAAGTTAGTACAAGACAACCTTGCCCTCCTCATACATATAAATATGTTTAACTACACACACACACACAGCTATGTGACAACAAGACACACAAACGTGAAAAACTACGGTTAATTGGGTATGGGCCTAACCAACACACAAAGTTAAGTTTCTTTTGTTGTTTATTATGATTTAAACTTGACAACATCAAATATCTAAAGAAAGATCAAATAAAATCAGATTTACATACATATGAAATAGCAGAATAAATGTGCCCTCCCCCTATGGAGAAAAGAACCCAAAAAGTTAATAACCCAAAGGTCGAAGGTTTGCACTATGCTACAGAGTAGACAGTAAACTAAACAAGTTCCTACTATAGGCTACCCAGTAAAGTTAATAAGTTTAAGGTAGTAGGCTACCCACAAAAGATTTAAAAAAATAAAAATCCAACAATTTTCATTTTCATGCTTTAAATCAGTGGTGGCCAAGCTAAGGTTGGCCGAGGGCCACATTATGGTAAAGGGTAACATCAGAGGGCCAGACCTATAAAATCCTTAAAAAATAACGTTCTGAGATTTAGTTTTACATATATAATGAACCACGTACAGAAAGCAATGGCAAACTACTGTACTGCACATCTGCCAAGACATGTATACCAGTCTTCGGACTGAAATTACTGTAAAAAAAAAACATAATGAATCTGTTGCTTTAATTTATTTATAATTTGTAATATGACATGTAATTATTTATTTCAAATATACCTTTGTGTGTTATTTCATTGTGAAGAGTGTGGCTTATAAAAACATTTCACCGTGATTTGAATTCTACTTCCATTTGTGACGTAGCAATTCTGAGAACATGGGATAATACAGAGTCAGTTAATCTGTTTCTGGTCTTGGATTTGATAAGCTTCATGGCAGAAAATGTTGTCTCACAAAGATATGTGCTACCAAATATAGAACACACTTTTAGGGCCCATTTTCTCAGAAGTGGGTAACGTTCCTTTGGTAGTAATTTCCACAAATCAGCTCCAGTTGCTTCTGTTGTGTTGATGAATGGGTCACACTGGAGTTCACATAAGTGTAATTGTAGTTCTGCTGGCTGAGATTCCACTGTGCACTTGAATGGGTTGTTAAAAAGTTCCATTTGTGAACGAAACATCTCAAAATCTTGAAATCGACGATCAAACTCAGAAATCAGCTGTTCAATGTCATCTGTGTACCTCCTAAGTTAACACTCTCTTTCTCAGACAGCTGTTTACAACAAGGAAAATGAAACAGGTCATTCTTTTGCAAAGACAGACTAAATAGGCTCAGTTTCTTTTTGAAGCCATCAACATAGCCCATCATTTGAAAATGTGTTTGCCTTTTCCTTGTAACAGGCAAATTCAGTACATTCAAATGTTGTGTTATATCTGTGAGAAATGCCAAGTGCTGAATGAAATGAATATCTTTGAGTTTATTTGAAGATCAATTGAACATGGTAAGTTGTCTCGCAGGAAGTCAAATATTTCATCCTTCAGTTCACAAAATCTTATTAAACATTTTCCTCGACTAAGCCATCTCACTTCAGCATGTAGCAGGAGATCACCGTAAACAGAATCCACTTCTTCTAAAAATGCAAGGAACTTCCTGTGAGTTAGAGAGCTGTGTATCTAGTAGAGCTCAATTGGTATGATAGAGAGAGAGAGAGAGAGAGAGAGAGAGAGAGAGAGAGAGAGAGAGAGAGTTGGTGGTGTTGTGGGAGGTGGGGAGATGTTAATCGTACATTTTGGGTCTTTTTGGTTTTGTTTCTGGTGCCTGTGCGTGCTATTTTCTAATATTATTTTAGACCAGATAGCCACTTTGAGAATAATAGTTGAACAAAGTCTGGAATGGAATTCACCACTATACATCGGATTTGTGGACTACGAAAAAGCATTTGACAGTGTGGACAGAGAATCACTTTGGAAATTGATGAGGCATTATGGAGTTCCCCTGAAGATCATTAATTTAATAAAGAAAACCTATGAAGACATGACGTGCAGAGTTCTTCGTGAAGGACAGTGATAAGGGTGGATTTGTGCTGAAGTGGTAACTTGCCACCCTTATCGACACCTGGTGTTAAAGTGTAAGATGTAGGTGTCTTCTCTGATTTAGGATGTTGCTGTGTATGTGGTAGTGGAACAGTTCACAGGGTTATCACACAGGCAACATGACGTGTAGAGTCATAGAAAGGGTAACTTCGTTGTATAAGTTTCTTTCATTTATTGCACGCCACAAAACAGTCATGATACTTATGACATCAACATGGTTAACGAGTTCAGCAAGATGATATGGCACATTGAAAACAATTTCTGTAGTCAGCAATGATAGCTGTTGTATATATGCGTCATAAGACATCACAGTTCAATAGATTCAGAAATTCATCAATCATCGAGTGCTAGTTCGTGAAGCTGTATAAATAATAATAATTTCTATAACTTCTGCAACAGTGTCAGCTACAGATCTTCAATGTTCATAAACAATAATAAATGCTCCCATTCTGATGCTAGCAGATCAGTTGTATACAATAAGTCCGTTCACTGTCTGCACGTGAATAGCATACATGGGCTACAGGTCAGCTCGACCTTTATAATGTTCCTAAGTCTAACCATCTGACTTGGACGTGATCTCTGATATAACGAATCCTGGAACACAGACAACAGTCTTGTTGGTCTAGAGCGACCCATATATATTTAACTAGTTCAGGTATACAGATACTGGTGACTTAATCCTAGTCAAAGTACCTCTCCATTTTGCATCACACAGGCGAGCAAATAGGCGACAAAATGACGAACCTCTAGACGATAGCATAAAGTTCGATACAAGAGGAATTACCTTATTTCGGAAAATCAACCATGAACATATGCCTCCAGGCAGGCTGCATAATACTGGGAAATAGTCTAGTTAGCTAACTAACTCACTAAGACACTGTATTTCCCTCAGAGAATCACAAGACGCAGTTGCGTCTGCTCGCTTCTTAAACCATTTCTAAACTGCCCCAACTGGGCGGAACACACAGAACGAACTCCCGGTTTGACATGCGCAGAACGACAATCTCTGAGTTGCCGTTCACAATAAGACGATTCGAAGAACATTCGAGATAAAAGTCTTACACAGTCGCGCCTTTTATGGTCATGAAAAGAAGCGTTAAGAAAGGTTTCAGACATCTACCATAGTTGACTGATACTACCAAATAAGGAGATGTGGTCACGCTTCGTTCAAGAAATTATAGACCGAACGTGTCTCTATACAAGAGAAGGCAACTCCTAACAAATTGTAGTTTCGATAACTCGGATTATGTCCCTTTGACCATAGAAAACATAATACACACTTCAGTCAAAAAAAATGATCATACATATGAAAAAATGTTTATACAAACGAAAAATAATAATGATCCGTGCGTAACATTACCGCACCCTCCCTGGAAAAAAAAAAAAATGAAACATTTTTTTTTTTTTTTAAATCCTGGAGCCGGAAAAAATCTAGGCTCCTAACGCACGTATGATGCGTGGATATATACCTAACAAATTAGCTCAACGCATGGAGCGACACTGAGATCATATCTCAGATCCTTAGAGAAAAAATTTATCTAAGTATACGCTGATATATTCCAGGAAGGTGCCACCAACACACGCCACAATGATGGCAACAACATAATGACAATCAAATTATACTCATACCAATATATGAAATTAAATATATTATGTGTTATCATACAATGTGTTGCAAATAGCGGTGTAATTTACTAATATACCGCACTATATTATTACATTATATAAAGTAACAGTAATTAATAAGTAATACATGTGTTGCTCTTCGGTGACACAAAACATTCAATAGAAGAAGAAGATGTGGACATCATCCGCTCCCAATGTAGGACAGGACTTGATATCCTCAAAGTTCCACAATGGACATAAACTCGCAGACTTCAATGATGTGCTGCGAAAATATCAATAACACAAATCTTAAAGACAACTGGTAAATTTCTTAATACAATCCTGAAAATAA
The DNA here is from genome assembly GCA_024509875.1 of Oreohelix idahoensis. NCBI lineage: Eukaryota > Metazoa > Mollusca > Gastropoda > Stylommatophora > Oreohelicidae > Oreohelix > Oreohelix idahoensis. Next base: position 20,331 of record JAMPIV010002592.1, on the reverse strand, counting down.
TTTATTTAAATGTGGCCGAGTGATCTTTTGGCCCGTATATCACTAACTAAGCCTTCTTAGATAATTACATGGTACAATGTTATAAATTTCCCTCAAAAAAAAAAAGTGAGACAAAATCTACTAACATGTCATTATAACATTGGACTGTATATCAGGAAATATATATATATGACAGAAGAATCATGTGGAATCGTGTGGACATCTGGACAGAATGTCTGCCATTACATTATCCGAACCACGGATAGCTCGAACCGAGAAATGAAATGGTTGAAGAGCTATGGCATAACGAGTGGACCTCGAGCTCTTCAAGTTTTTGCTCTGAATAGCAGTAAGCGCTTTCTGGTCGGTTTCCACAATGAAATGTGCGCCTAGAAGAAATCTTTGTAACTTCAGAATAGACCATACCATAGCCAATAACTCACGGTCTAAAACCGAGTAATTCTTTTCTGCAGCGTTTAATTTCCTAGAGATATACATCACCGGATGCAAAGTATCAGAATACTCCTGCATTAGTGCTGCCCCAATCCCTGTTGACGAGGCGTCACTTCGAAGAACAAAAGTCTTCTCAATAGTAGGTAACTTAAGAATAGGTGGAGATGAAAATAGGGCTTTAACCTGGTCCAATGAGGATTGACATTCTTTAGACCAGCGGATCAGATTAGGCGACCCTTTCTTCAATAAAGTAGAAAGCGGTGCCATAATGGAGGACAGATTCGGAATGAATCGTCCGTAGAATTGAATCAAACCTAATAGACTCCTTACTTGTTTCTTCGTCTTAGGGACCGAAATGTTAAGTATTTTTGAAACATTGTGGTCCTCTGTCTTTAAAAGACCATGACCAACCCGATGACCTAGGAAAGAAATCTCGCTAAATCCTATAAAGGCTTTAGAGGGTTTTGCAGTCAAGTTATACTCGCGAAGAGTAGACAGTAATTCGTATAAACCCAAATAATGATCTTCCCAAGAATCACTGAATAGACAGATATCATCTAGGTATGCTATGACATCTGTACGATATGCGAGAATTCGCCGCATCATGCGTACGAATGTAGCAGGGGCGTTCATAAGACCAAAAGGCATGAAATTCCATTGGAATAAACCCCTAGGTGTAGAAAAAGCTGTAAAAGGTTTGGCACGTTCAGTTAGCGGGACTTGCCAATAACCTTTAGACAAATCTAGTTTGGTAAAGAATCTAGAATTAGAAAGTTTATTGAGTAGCTCTTCTAATGAAGGCATAGGTTCAGCATCGAACTTCGTAACTTGGTTCAATTTGCGATAATCTACGCAAATGCGAATGTTATTATCCTTCTTTCGAACAATAACCATAGACGAAGAGTATGCTGAAGTGGATGGTTCAATGATTTCCAAACGTATCATTTCATCCAACTCTTTTTCGACTTGAGACTGGAAATGAATAGGTATTGGATATGGTCTGACTCTGATAGGATTGTGATCAGTTAGCACAATGTCATGTTCTATGACATGTGTGTGTCCCGGGATGTCTGTAAGAACATCCTGAAATGTTTGCAACATCGAAGAAACTTGTCGATGTTCCTCAGCGGAAAGATTTGGAGAAACGGTCACGTTTTTCCAAGATTCCGTAGAATAAAGTGGGACCATAGAAAGAGGAAGATTGACATCAGAAAAAGTAGTTTCCTCATCCTGTATAACTGACAGAGATGAGTACTGACCACGAGTTGCTTGTGAATTGTCCGTAGCCTGGAAAATAGGCTGCAAATAGTCAGGTCTTTCATAAAATTCTGTGAGCATATTTATGTGGAAAGTTTTATGCTTTCCATCAATATCGACAACATAGTCGACATCAGAAATTTTGGAGACTATTGCATATGGACCTTTCCATGCAATTAGAAGTCTGTTCTCCCTTGAAGGAAGTAGAACGAGAGCTTTGTCACCTGGACAAAGTTGTCGTAGACATCTATTCTTATTTGCAAACTGCCTTGCCTTTTCTTTAGCAAATTCTGAAGACGAAGTTGCTAGTTTGCATGCCTCGATGATCTTTTGCCTAAGAGCAATGACGTACTCATAAGAAGATTGAGTCTCATCGCTAATATTATCGGCAGTGATTAGATCGTGAAGTAAAGACATAGGGCCGCGCGGTTGCGCGCCAAAGACAAGTTCAAAAGGGGAAAACCCCGTATGTTCATTGGGGACCTCTCTATACGCAAAGAGAGCCGCGGGTAAGACCCTGTCCCAATCCTGAGGATGATCCTCAGTTATTTTACCAAGTAAAGTTTTCAGAGTCCTATTTAAACGTTCGACCAACCCATTAGACATTGGGTGATAGATACTGCTGAGAGACCTTTTAATGTGTAGCATAGACATTACCTGTGACATAGTGTCTGATATAAGTTGAGTGCCATGGTCTGACAATATTTCTCCGGGAAAACCCAAGCGAGAAAATATCAGCCAAAGAGCGTCTGCGATATCAGCAGTTGAGATGCTCTTGAGAGGTATTGCCTCTGGCCAACGTGTGCACATATCGACACATGTAAGGATAAATTGATGTCCTCTAGCCGACTTAATTCTAAAAGGACCGATAATATCTATTGCCATTTTTTGAAAAGGGCGAATAGGAATGTCAGCAGCCTGGATAGGCGCAGCATGTCGTGGTCCTTTAGATTTGACCTCCTGACATACTTTGCAAGAGCGACAGTACATTCGTATGTCCTTGCTCACAAATGGCCAAAAGAAAGCCGCAAGAACCCTCGACTTTGTACGGGAAAAACCCATATGTCCAGCACATTGCGAGTCATGAGCATGTTGCAATATTTGCAATCTCATGCTCTTAGGCACAAGAATTTGTGAATGAGTGGACGTAGTCGAGTCTTGTACCATACGTACAAGTACGCCGTTCTTCATAGAAATCCAAGATTTCCTATTAGTGTTCTGATTAGGATCACCTTTTTTTGCTAGAATGAAGAATTTTTGTAAAGAAGGATCTTCTTCTTGCAATTTGATAAATGAGTCACGTGTAATAGTCAAGTGACTATCTTGGTCATTTACTTCATCATTATTAGTTAATGAAGTTTGAGGTGGATCCAGAGCATGTGCTCTTGTGACCACCGCATTGGTAGCTTCAATGTTTTGCTCTTCCCAAACAGCAATCTGCTGTGGGGTACATTCCCTAACTCCGTGAATACGACCAATAATAAGGTCCGCAATAGGGTTTGGAAGTAGACACGCGTGGACCTCTCCCGTGAAGAAAGGAGTAGCAATGTGTATTATAGCAGTAGGATACTTTTCTAACGTGCCACCAAATGTGACACATTTGATGACTTTTCCTGTAGCACAGGATGGATCTACAAGAGATTGCCTAACGCCGACAGTAGTACATCCAGAATCAAACAACACTGAGACTGGATTACTATTTACTAGCCCCTTATGTAATATAAGAGAACCTCTCCCATCATGAGCAACATTAGCAGGAAGAGCGGGCAAAGGATGACCACAGCTTAAAGTACTAACGGTTTTCGGATCAAATAAAGTACTGCATTGGATACATTTATTTGCCCTACCAAAATCAAAAGATGAGCATCCGATAGCATTATGGTCTTTATCATTATTAACCTGTTTATCTGCTCCCTGAGATTCTTGTTGAACAGAGTTTGTCTGTTGATATCTTTTTCTCTTATGTTGCGATCTACCGCGACCATTATTGCCTCTGCAATTATCATTAAAGTCCCTACTGTAATTTTTATCCTGGTTTGAGTTCCAGTTTCCATAACTGTCATTACTATCTCTATGTTGTTGAGAACCTCTATTATCTTGGTATTGATGTCTCTGCATAAAATATTTTCCTCTATACCGATTACCTTTGTGAAAATTTCTAAAGTTAACCGGAGTAGAATAACGTGTAGTATTAGGTTGTCTCCAGTTCTGGGAAGAAGAATCACCCTGGAATTGATCACTATGGTTCTGGGCATAATTACGATTACTCTTTTTATTGAAATTTTTCTGGCTACCCTGAAATTTACGCATAAAATTTGGGCCATAAGGTGCTGCCGAAGCAACTGGCAGACCTTCTTTCACCTTAGAGTTACTAATGGTTATGTGCGGATGCGCAGTAACATACTGGCTACAGTATTCTTCCATTTCTTTTATGTTTTTAGGCTTACGCTCATGAAGAAAAGATAGAAAAGCTTCATTAACAGAAGACATAACCTTATCTCTAAGTAGTAAATCCATAAGAGCTTCAAATGTATTTTCTGTCTTAGACAACTCAACCCATCGTAAAAAAGTAAGACGGATGCCTGAGATGAATTCAGAGAATTCAACTCCAGTTTCTGGTAACATGGTTTTAAATTTAAGACGATATCCGTCCTCGTTAAGTTGGTACTTCTTTAACAATGCCGCCCTGACAACCTCATAGTTGTTTTTGTCAGGCACATCTACCATACTCAACAAAGTCAAAGCATCACCTCTAAGTATCTTGGACAGATGATACACATATAATGTTTTATCTATATTATGTACATTACATGCACTTTCAAATCTATCTAGATAAAATGTTATATCATCGATTGAGGGATTAAATGCTGGTAGATTAAGCTTGAAATCCTTAGCATTAGTCTTATTTGACACCTTATTTGCCTCATTAGCATTACCAGTGTTCAATAACTTTAACTTCTCTAACTCTAAAGCTAAGACTTTTTCATCATGTTCCATTTTTGCTTTTCTCTCATCAGCCTCTCTTTGTAACCTTCTTTCTTCAGCCTCAGCCTGTAACTTTCTTTCTTCAGCCTGGGCCTGTAACTTTTTGCTTCAGCCTGGGCCTGTAACTTTTTCCCTTCAGCTTCTTTTTCAAGTCTCTTATTTTCAGCTTCTCTTTTTTGTTTTTCCATTTCCATTTGAAATCTTTTTTCCTCCACCTGCATCTGCAGTTTCTTTTGTTCTATTTCAGCCTCTATTCTCTTTTGTTCAGTTTGTTCTTTCATTTTCTTTTCTTCCGACTTCAATGCCTTGGCATATTGAACAGTCGCAAATTCTTCTAATTTATCACCTGTCTTCCCAAGGGCTTTACCCTGCTCAATAAAGTACTCAAATGTAGACATGATGTCCAAAATGTGAGTACAGAACCTGAAATAATTAATTATCTTATTTCAATGTTAAATAGCAACAAGACTTAATAAAGTGCTTGTATAATCTCTATGTTGAACCCAATCTCTGTGGGAAACAGGAGTTGACACCAACTTGTATTATCAAATGTATAATAATATCACAAGTCACCTCTTAATTAACAGTGCACTACCCAAATCAGTGCATAATCATCAGTTATTTATCATAACTGCACTACAATAGTGCATAAGCAAAAACACCAGTTTGTTATGATAAGTGCACTATAGACCAATAGTGCATGAGCATATATCAACAATAGTGAAAGCTAACTATGCAAGAACTATGTAAACAATAACAAGACAATGTAAACAATAACAAAGGTCATCAACAATGTAAACAATAACAAAGATCAAAGTCAATGTAAACAACAACAAAGATCAGAGTCAATGTAAACAATAACAAAGATCAGAGTCAATGTAAACAATAACAAAGATCAGAGTCAATGTAAACAATAACAAAGATCAGAGTCAATGTAAACAATCAACAAAGATCAAACAATACGAAAACATTCGCATAAGTCAAATACACAAACAGCAAAACTAAAAAGAAATATGCGAAGATATGACTAACAAATGACGCTACAGTGTATACACAAAAATATACGTAAAGAACTGAATAATAGCAAAGGGGAGACCTACAAATACAAACAATCGAAATCGAAACTAAAAACACAAAGAAAGAGAGAGAAGAAAAAAGAAAAAAAATATATATATATACAAGAAACAAAAATAAAGCACAACTCGTCACAACTAAACAGATATAGCAACGATTGTCGCTAGCAAATTTCACTGTAGGAAATTCGCACAGTCCCTAACGAAAACGCTAACAGTAGAACCTCTGTGACGTGGTATCTTCTACTGCAAGACTCCGCCCAACCGAGAAAACCCGCTGAAATATAAACATATAAATATACAAATAACAAATAACATATAACATATAAACATGTATCATGAAAACAATAGGAGAAAGTGTGAAAGTACAGAAGGCTCAGTTAGAACATAAGGGCACAGTTCACAAACAAAACAGGCCACTTAACTTCTATAAATCCAGCGTCAGCACGGTGCAGAACAGGATGTAATCAGCATTCTGAGGATAATGATCCAACGTTGATTAACTTCTGCTCCCATAAACAGCCATGACGAAGGAAAAGAGCTTCTAATACTGCAACAGTTGTTACGGCACTTGACCTTCTGAATCTTCTAAATTGATTTAACCGGCACTTGACCTTCTGAACCCGCAACAGTACCCCTGAGACCGGAACAGTTGTTACGGCACTTGTCCTTCTTTTCACCAGATCAGGAAATCCATTCGCTCGGTACTTGTCCTTCTAATTTTACATAAACTTCAATATTGCCGAGCAGCGCCGGGTAGTTTCAAAATCAGCAACTGTCAGAAAATCCGGATACTTTCAATAAAATTTCTTGTAAGGTGGTAGTTGATGCTGTAGTTGTATCTAGTATGATGATGATGTCTGGGTTTGCTGACCCCCTTGATAGCTGGAATCAGAGTGAACCAACCTATGGCCACCAAAAATGATATGGTGCGCCAAAATATCAGATGATAGAACCAGCTCTGGCCACCAAAAATGATAAGGGTGGATTTGTGCTGAAGTGGTAACTTGCCACCCTTATCGACACCTGGTGTTAAAGTGTAAGATGTAGGTGTCTTCTCTGATTTAGGATGTTGCTGTGTATGTGGTAGTGGAACAGTTCACAGGGTTATCACACAGGCAACATGACGTGTAGAGTCATAGAAAGGGTAACTTCGTTGTATAAGTTTCTTTCATTTATTGCACGCCACAAAACAGTCATGATACTTATGACATCAACATGGTTAACGAGTTCAGCAAGATGATATGGCACATTGAAAACAATTTCTGTAGTCAGCAATGATAGCTGTTGTATATATGCGTCATAAGACATCACAGTTCAATAGATTCAGAAATTCATCAATCATCGAGTGCTAGTTCGTGAAGCTGTATAAATAATAATAATTTCTATAACTTCTGCAACAGTGTCAGCTACAGATCTTCAATGTTCATAAACAATAATAAATGCTCCCATTCTGATGCTAGCAGATCAGTTGTATACAATAAGTCCGTTCACTGTCAACTCCTAACAAATTGTAGTCTCGATAACTCGGATTATGTCCCTTTGACCATAGAAAACATAATACACACTTCAGTCAAAAAAATGATCATACATATGAAAAAAGTTTATACAAACGAAAAATAATAATGATCCGTGCGTAACAGACAGCTTACAGAACCATTTGGGATAAGAACAGGAGTGCGACAGGGATGCCTCTTGTCTCCATTTCTTTTCTTGCTGGCAATAGATTGGGTTATGAGATCATCGACAACACACAACAGAAATGGAATCCAGTGGACTCTGACTAAGCAGTTGGATGATCTGGATTTTGCTGATGACTTGGCTCTCCTGTCCCATAACCGTAATCAGATGCAGGACAAATTGAAAACACTCGATGAGAGGTCACAGCAATTGGGTCTGAAAATACACAGGGAAAAGACAAAAATAATGCGAATAAATGCAGGTAATGAAAACAGGGTTGAACTTGAAGAAACACCAATACAAGATGTAGAATCATACACATATCTTGGCAGTAATATAGACAAAGTTGGAGGGACAGACAGCGATATCAAAATAAGAATACAAAAGGCAAGAGGAGCTTTCATTGCATTGGGAAATATATGGAGATCAAGAGAAATAGGATCCAACACGAAAATAAGAATCTTCAACTCAAATGTGAAGTCAGTCCTATTGTATGGCTCGGAGACATGGAGAACAACAAAGACAACAACCAAAAAGCTACAGACTTTCATAAATGGGTGCTTGCGTAGAATAGAGGGATTAAAATGGTATGACAAGGTTACCAATGTGGAACTGATGACAAGAACTGGACAAGTGCCAGTGGAACAAGAGATGAGAAGAAGACGATGGCGATGGATAGGACACACACTGAGGAAACCTGTTGATAGCATTACAAGGCAGTCCTTGTTCTGGAACCCCCAGGGCAAGAGAGGCAGAGGAAGACCAAGAAGTACGTGGAGAAGAGAGTTGGAAACAGAGGTGAAAATGATGAGGAGAACATGGAAAGAACTTGAGATGATGGCACGTGACAGGAGGACTTGGCATGTGTTTGTTGAAGGCCTATGCTCCTTTGGGAGTGGAGGGTTATGAATGAATTTTAGCACAGTGGTCAGAGTATACAGTAATTTTCAATCAACAATAAGAGGCCGGCCAAAACAGGTTGGCGGGCCGGTCAAAACTGGTTGGCGGGCCGGATCTGGCCCGCGGGCCGTAGTTTGGCCACCTCTGCTTTAAATCATCGTCAACATGTTCTTGTACTAAAAATAATTCATAGAAGCTTAGAGATACTCTGGTATGATAGGAATCAGTGTTTTTCTACACACACCCCCTTGAGTGATTTGCATAGCAACCAATGTTTATAGTTGGTTACCATGTGAATAATGACCCAACATGAAGGTGCGTAATTGTAAAACAGCGAAATTATAATTATACTGAGGCAACAGGAAAAAGATATTTATAACTTTTCCAAGGGGAATCACTCAATGATTTCTTATGAATTTTTCAAAAGTGTGTATCTAGAAAGCTTTGATTGTAAATTTCAGCATTTGTTACATGCATTGTGCATTTTCCCCCACATCAACTCTATTTATTGCTAGTTTTATACTGATTCTGTATAATAGTAGTTAGCAGAGCTTCTTTTGTTCACAATGGGAAATAAGACAAAGTAAGTTCCTTGGAAATCGGTACACCAACAAACCGTTGCCTGAAAATGAGACACCTTTTGTCGATAGTGACGCTATAAAGCCTCTGTGCTCCTCAGCAAAGAAAATAAAGGTCCAAGAAAGTGAAGGACAAGCTAAAAATGGCAACAGAGGAAATGTGTTTATCCTTATGGATGTAAAACTGCTGTTTGGGTTTTTATGCTCTAACTTTAGATGTGACAAATGTTATCAGTACTCACTGACCTGTGAGATCGTCGAAGAGACTCGGGATGGCTTTTGTCATGAAATCAGTATCAAGTGCACAAACTGTGTCGAATGGAATGCCAATTTCAATACTTCTGATGTTTCATCTCCAGCTACTCACAAACACAAAGAAGTAAATGTGCGAATGGTGGCATTTGTGCGTTCTATTGGGAAAGGCCACAGTGCATTGCAGAATTTTTCGATATACATGAACACAAGTCAACCCATGGCAAAGAAAGCATACAGGAGAACGCTGCACAGGATCTATTCAGCAAGTAAGGACATTGCAATGAAAAGACCCTAAGAGCACCGAAAAGTGGATTCATAGACACTGCAGCTGCAGTTGAAGGAGACCTTTATTCAACAGGAGCTCATTAAACTTCATTTTGTGAGTTCTTTTTCTGTTTTTCTTCGATTTCTCGGAATTGTCTTTTTAACATAATTGGTAATCTTTGAAACAAGATATCTCTGGATCTGTACATTCATTTGACATGAAAATTAACACAGTTGGTTGTCATATAATCTTACAGATTCTGACCTAAAATGGATACAATTGAATTCAAAGTTTTAGTTTTATGACCATCATGCATATATAATGAGGCACAAATATCAAACATTCCAGAAATATAAATTTTGAAAATTCATTAAAAATTAACCTTTCTGTCAATCTTTGTCATTTTAGGTCATGATCTCACGCTATATATAATGATTCAATTTGCCAAGTTTCAGTCAGATCCTTGTACAAATAACATAGTTATGATGTTTTGAAAAAGGTGTATAATTTGTTCACTACGGCGGCCATATTGGATAGCTAATTTGCATAATTAATGAGGTCATTATGTGGACAAAAATTTTAAGTCCATACTAACACTATACCCATGGTTGTTTGATTCTGAAAGGACAATTTGAGTTTTTTACCCTATCAAGGTAGCCTACTACCTTAAGCAAATCCAATTTTGGTAAAGTCCCTGTAACAAAGAAAAATATTCATTCTCTCTTTCATACAGTGGCCACTCAATCATTCTTACCTACTCTTGGTGATATCCCTTGGAATTACAATTTTTCCTGACTATATAAAATGTCAGGTTTATTTCCCAAATTATCCCCAGTCCACCCTCTAACAAATAAAGACTAGTGAGGTGAACGCCGAATCTGGTGTGAGTTTTTCCTGGATGAACAAAGTGTCACCGCCAATAGTTGATGTAGAAACGTGATCTTGGGGTTCACAGTTAAAAGAGGAAAATACTTCCAGTATTGGGAAACATCTGGTTGCTAAAAATGTTACAATGATAAATGATGATAATCTTATCGGCTGGCTCTATGGTAGAGTGCCGATAAGATTACCCAGACCTAAAGGTCTTTTATATTTGGACATGCGCCCTAATATAACCGACTAGGTTGAACGGGACGCGCCTTGCAAAAACGAGGCAAAACTTAAGGGAAAAAAAGTGTGCCGATTCTGAAACAGCGTAAATTCTGGATGCTACGCTTGAATACGACTGTCAGAAGTCGGGAAAAAATGTTATTTTTTTTTCACACCCCATTGGGCTGATAAAATTGAAAAAATATTGCTGGGTTGGGTAAGTCCATTTAAATTTACAAGTTAAAATGTTTCTCGTGTATCGTTGGCAAATACTTGCTCACCAATGAAATTTGTGACGCACAAGCCAAGAAAAGACAACATTAACCAATCAGTAAAAAAAAAAAAGAAAAAGAAAAGACCGCTGGACGCCCTTGATCAGGTCTGCTAGGAATATATAAGAAATATTTATGGAACAATGCTACTGTTCTATATAGCTACATATATGCACACAGACGGGGACAAGACGATCTCTTATCCACTCCGTCAGTCCTGATTAAATTTAAAAGGCACACGGTGTCTTCAGTCTACCCTATCGCCCGTCGCTAGCGCTGAGTTTTCAGTTCGGAGGGAGTTATATAATTCTCCCCGCCCCTTTGCTCGCGCTTAACGATCAGCGTACAATGTCAATTATCACAAACTTTCGCAGGTCGTTAAGTAGCTATTAATTTGGTAGGCGTCTGATAGTTTAGTCGTATGATATTACATAATAGGCACTTATAATAAATACGCACAATGAGATCAAACGTGAATTCTTTTCTGTCACAATCAGTCGTGCCTAGCATTTAACCAGTCAGCTAAAACCGTCTCTTCTTGTGTGAGAACGCGTGTGGTGAAAATTAACATGATAATTGAACATCTGGTATGAAATAGCTATGCGTTATTTTATTTCACTAGTTTTAACGCTAGAAAATCAAAGTGAATTATAATGGTAAAAGCTAACACTTTTAATTGGTAAAAGCTAACTCTTTTAAACACGTAAACACTAATTTCTATTACCAGAAAATCAGAATGAAAATCGCCACGAATGATATTATCACATTTAGCGAAATGTTTCTAGAACTGCGTGGTTAGACTATCCAAAAATTCTGAGTGACAACTGATAGCAGGTTTAAGAAAACACAGTTTATATATCATTATGTTTCTCTGATCTACAGATGATGTTTCTTTTCGCACTATTGTGTGAGTAACGGAGAACCAGAACAGAGTTCCCAGATAAAGGCTCATTGTCGGTCTTCCGTCGAGCGTTACTAACCGACATCAGAAGAATTCCTACGTCTAACGGGTCTTCTCTGCACAAATGCCCGCTTCCGAAGATCAAAAAGTTCAGGGGTTTCTGGCTTTTTCTGAGTGCGAACTTCAAAAGATTCTGTGTTATTCATGTGCGGTCTGTCAGGTATCGTATAATTGACAGATAAGCTCGCGTGAGGAGCTGAGGTAAACAAACCTGATTCGCTACCTATTATGACGGGCAGGTCACAAAAGTTTGTAAACACTTCGTTTGCTTATGTTCAAAGAAAAGAGGCGTGACGAAAAAGTGAGTAAACACAGGCTGCAAATGCATGGTTTTGCTAGCAAATCCTAGAACCCTACGAGGTCACAAAAGGCTGTCAGATTACTGTAGGCTCTTTTTCCATTATACGCCACACTAGGAATAGAGGTACATGACGACAAAGAAAGAAGATACTGGACAGTTTGACTTCGGGATATGAAAAGACGTCAACAACAGAATTGACACACAACACGGAGGACAGGAGGCTGCGAAGAGACACAATCGGCTAAATAGGAGAACATTTTCCCATTAGGATGTTGTGACGTGGAAATATGAAGATTGAAGTCCCTGAATTGATGGATGATAAAGGAAGGTAGCCTCGAATAGCTTCGCAGCCCCTGGATTTGTGTGCAACACAATAGTCAACGTGGATTCCACGCGGGCTCATTAGCATGCACAATAGCAACGTGGAATTCTACAACGTGGGCTAATTAATGTGATAAACAGTTTTCATGCGTGCATCCAGGACATCGCTTTGTCTTAAAGGGGAGGTTAAGCCACGCCTTCTGCCTTACCTTAGAGCGATCTAAATCAACTACCTCCTTCACCTTTCTTTCTTACTGCCTAGTAGGGTATTGCCAAAGTCCAACGAGGAAAGCGATTAACGATCAAAAAGGCAGTGGTAGTCCCAGAACGGACGAAGCAGTTTCACGCCGTCGTTTAACATCTCAGTGTGAACCAGAGAATCGCTCGCAGACTGAGACGAACGGGGAATAGTCTAGCGGTAAGATAGTTGGGTAATAGAGCGGGGACTGGCGGCGCAGAATCAGAAAAGTTCCCTGATTTCAAAAAAGTTGTGAACTTTCGCGTGTCCCCCTGATCCTTCAATTCTTTAATTATATATTGAGACCACTGAAGAATGCGTTCATCATTTGCGCCAGAGAGTTTGATGAAAGTACTAGCTATATAGAACAAGATTTCCTGTTCATATCTTCTATATTGGAGTCTAAAATTCATTCTGTTTGGCCAGTGGTGATATATCTATACGTTATTTCCCAAGATAATAGATGCTTAAATTAATTTAGAAGCCGAAAAGAGATTTATAACCAATTAATACAGTTTAGTTCTGTATGTACGTGTGTTTTTAACCATTAGACTCGCGGAAAGTTGTTCTTATATATATATATATATATATATATATATATATATATATATATATATATATATATATATATATATATATATATATACATATATATATATATTTGAATACGCTAGTGTTAAAAAATAGTCTTAACTGTAAACTTAGCGCGCGTCAGAATATTATTAGTATTGAGTGTATGTGTAGAAGTAAGTTTCTTGACCATACTCTGAGTATTATGCCACACTGTAGGAGTATCTGACTTCTTTAAAAGTTTATGATTACTGTTGTCCATAGGCCATACTGGCCATCACTGTAGAAGTCTTCTTAGACTGTAGAAGTACTCGTAGACAGTGTAGAAGTACGTTCTTATTATATGTAGCAGTGTGGGTGGGGATGTTGTAGTACAATACATCGTTCGTACCACATACAGGAGACAGGAAGGTTGAAGACCACTTGTATGGTTCTAACGATTTATTACAATCACATCACGTCGACATCACAAACGAACGTACTGTCATTAGGACAAGGTTCAAGCACATTTAGCATCATGTACATAGCATTAGTTCATAGTATCCAACACTACAGAGACTCTTGCAAAATCAAGCCGCATAAGGAGCGGGCTTCCAAGTACTCAAAGTTAATCTATATATCTTCTGACACAGCAAGTCAGGTACATCTCTGGAAAAATAGGCCGCATAGATAGCGGGCTTCCAAGTACTCAATGTTAATCTATATAAAAGTATTGTTACCTGCTCTGCACTCCAGGAAACAAACACACAAGAAACACTGGCCATATCCTAGGCCTTGCCGAACTATGCCAGAATCACAATCAAGGGGAATCTTAAACATATTTAATCCATACAGAACTCTGATCCCCTTTTACACTGCCAGAAAAACATGGCGGGACACCCTCTCTACTCAAATCGCCCAGCCAGACTGCTCAAACCATGCAGTCTTCCGGACCCGCCAAAACCTGGGCGCATGCGCGAATCATCGCGTGACTTGAGTTTTTCACCACTGGAACGTACTGGGACTGTTCTAAGAAAATCTAAGAACAGAACCTTATATGGGCATATAGCTAGACAATAGCAAGCCCAAGGGGAGATAACAACTAAATCTAACTTATTCCAGAAATATTACACCTGGTTAACTCTCTTAGACCACAAATATAAAAAAGTAATTTGAAAAAGGTCACATTCCTAACTTACAACAAACTGACTCTTAACAGTTTACCGCACCCCCCGGGGGAAAAAAATGATAACATCATTTTTTTGGAAAAAATACATCGAACAAATGAGGGCGGTAGCATACAAATATCTACATATAAGTATAGTCTATATAAAGGCATAAACACAAGAGTAATAAAAGTAAACAAGAGGAATGTAGATAGTATGACAAGATATCAGAAGAAAAGTGAAGAGTGAACAAAGACAGAATGGGGTACAAAAGAAAAGAGAAAAGAGAAATATAGAAAATATAGCAACCTACACGACAACTAAATACAAAATACACCCACACCAAAAAATAATAATGAGCATGATACAAGAAGCTCATAACGCATACAATGATGCGTTAACAAAGGGCATCAAAATATAAAATGCCATAATGTCAGGCTATACTGACGCACAATAGAGCGTCTGGTGAGAAGAAAAAATTATCTCACAACGTTAGAGAAGTATGTTCTCACAATCGCACAATAAAGTGCTGGGTATATTATAATGGTAGAAAAGAAATACATACATATGACCTTATATATCCCACCAAAAAATACAATATCGACATGTCTCATAATGCAAAATTACAAAATAAAGGTGTCATTACCATATTATCCTTTTAACATAAATATCTAACTGTATAGTGACACAAACACCTTATCAGTAAAAGGTTATATGATATCAAAATGTAATATCTTTTAACATAATGTCGTATACAATATTAACTATCTGGAGATGACTTCGAAGTCCGAGACCATAATGTACTCCAGAGGGTATCACACACGTCTAACGAAGCGTCCAAAGTCCAATGGAAAACAGGGACGTCAAATGTTGAAATAACTGGAAAACTGATGAGACACTCCATATAACAGCGTCAAGTCACATCAACAAGTTTACGCTGTGAAACAATACAAAAGAGAATCTCTGTTTGATAACCGTAGGATTATAAATTATACAATAGTCAATCCTACATTTCTATCTATTACATGTGGCCATGTAAACCACCGGCCCTTATATGGTGACAATTAAACCTTCCTCCGTTACACCAGGGACGGTAACAGAGAAAGTAAATCAATCAATTTACAATCATGAATTTAAATAAGGTGAAGCACATGTACTAATGGAATGTTAATATGTAAGAGTGTCGTGGGTATATCACTAATCCCGACATCTTATAAGAGAATCTTGGACATAAGAGTCAAGTAGAATCGTGTGGGCATCGAGACAGTATGTCTGCCATCACATTATCCGAACCACGGATAGCTCGTACCGAGAAGTGAAAAGGTTGAAGAGCAACAGAATATCGAGTAGATCTTGAGCTCTTCAGATCTTTACTTTGAATAGCTGTGAGGGCTTTTTGGTCGGTTTCTACTATGAAATGCGCGCCAAGAAGGTATCTCTGAAGTTTGAGAATCGCCCAAACCATAGCTAATAATTCTCGGTCTAGAACCGAGTAATTCCGTTCTGCCGCATTCAGCTTTCTAGAAATATACATCATCGGATGCAGAGTTTCAGAATATTCTTGCATTAATGCGGCTCCGATCCCTATGGATGAGGCGTCACTGCGAAGAACAAAAGTCTTGCTTGCAGTGGGTAGCCTTAAGATAGGGTAAGCTGAAAATAGATTCTTAATCTTATCCAATTAGGATTGGCATTCTTGGGACCAACGTACCATATTAGGTGACCCTTTCTTCAATAGCGTTGAGAGAGGTGCTGTGATAGATGAAAGATTTGGAATAAATCTTCTATAAAATTGTATTAAGCCTAAGAGGCTACGGACTTGCTTCTTCGCCTTAGGAGTTGTGATGTTGAGAATTTTAGAAGTGTTGTTGTCCTCTGTCCGCAAGAGACCATGACCAACACGGTGACCTAGAAAGGAAATGTCACTAAACCCAACATAGGCTTTAGACGGTTTGGCCGTCAACTTATGAGAACGAAGAGTGGACAAAAGGTCGGCAAGACCTTGAAAGTGATCCTCCTAGGACTCACTAAAAAGACAAATATCGTCCAAGTACGCAATGACATCTGGACGATGTGAAAGGATACTACGCATCATGCGTACAAAAGTAGCTGGGGCATTCATGAAGCCGAAAGGCATGAAGTTCCATTGGAATAAACCCCTAGGTGTCGAGAAAGCAGTAAGAGGTTTGGCGCGTTCAGTGAGAGGAACTTGCCAGTAACCTTTAGACAAATCGAGTGTGGTAAAGAACTTAGAATTAGAAAGCTTAGTGAGCAGCTCATCTAACAAGGGCATAGGTTCAGCATCGAATCTCGTCACCTGGTTTAGTTTGCGATAGTCGACGCAAAGACGTATGTTATTGTCTTTTTTTCTGACAATAACCATAGACGAAGAATATGCCAAAGTAGATGGTTCAATTACTTTTAATTGAATCATTTCATCCAATTCTTTCTCGACTTGTGCTTGAAAGTGCAATGGGATAGGATAAGGTCGGACTCTGATAGGGTTATTATCTGTGAGTATTATGTCATGCTTAATAATTGTTGTTTGACCCGGAATGTCAGTAAGAACGTCCTGAAAATTTTGTAATAGAGAAAAGACCTTTTGCCGTTCCTCATTATATAACTCTGAAGAAACAGTCACGTTTTCCCATGATTCTGTTGAATGCAGTGGGATTACGGAGAGAGGAAGATTCACGTCTAAGAAAGTAGACTCTTCCTCCTGAATGACAGACAGAGATGTGTAATGACCATGCGGGACTAGCGAATCGTCCGTCGCTTCATAAATAGGTTGTAGGTAATGAGTTCGTTCATGAAATTCTGTCAACATATTGATATGAAAAGTTTTATGTTTTCTGTCCACATCGACGACATAATCGACATCAGAAATTCTAGAGATGACAGTGTACGGACCTTTCCATGAAATAAGAAGTCTATTGTCCCTACAAGGAAGTAATACTAGTACTTTGTCTCCAGGGAAGAGTTGACGTAGACACCTATTTTTATTTGCGAAATTCCTTGCCTTCTGCTTAGCAGACTCAGATGCAGAGGTAGCTAACCTACATGCTTCAATAATTTTCTGCCTTAAGGCAATTACATATTCGTAGGAGGAATGAGTTTCGTCGCTGATATACTCAGCAGTTATTAGGTCATGCAACAATGACATTGGACCGCGCGGTTGCGCACCAAAGACAAGCTGGAATGGAGAAAACCCTGTGTGCTCATTAGGGACTTCTCTATACGCGAAAAGAGCAGCGGGTAAAACCCTGTCCCAATCCTGAGGATGGTCTTCAGTTATCTTTCCTAGTAAAATCTTGAGCGTTCTATTTAGACGTTCGATTAACCCGTTTGACATAGGATGATAGATACTGCTTAAAGACATGTCAATACGGAGTGTAGACATCACCTGCGACATAGTGTCTGAAACCAACTGTGTGCCATGATCTGATAAGATTTCTCTGGGAAATCCTAGACGTGTGAATATTATCCAAAGAGCGTCTACAATATCAGCAGCAGAAATGCTCTTGAGAGTTATAGCCTCTGGCCAACGGGTACACATGTCAATGCATGTTAGGATACATTGGTGTCCTCTGGCAGACTTAGTTTTAAAAGGACCAATAATGTCTATTGCCATCTTCTGAAAAGGGCGGATTGGAATATCCGCAGCCTGGATGGGTGCTGCATGGCGTGGACCTCGTGTCTTGACCTCCTGGCATATCATGCAGGAGCGACAGTAAATACGTATAACTTTATTTACGTGTGGCCAAAAGAAGGAAGCAAGAATCCTAGATTTGGTACGGGAAAATCCTATGTGTCCAGCACACTGAGAGTCGTGTGCATGTTATAGAATTCGGACTCTCATACTTTTAGGTACCAGAATTTGCGAATGCATAGAAGCCGCAGAGTCTTGCACCACCTGGACTAGTACTCCATTCTTTATCGAGATCCCAGATTTGCGATTTGTGTTATGGTTTGGATTATCATTTTCAACAAGGCGGAAGAATTTTTCCAAAGAAGTGTCCTTTTGTTGGTGTTCTATAAAAGACTCTCGGGAAATCACTGAGTGATCATCTTTTTTATGCACTTCATTAATTTCGGTTGATGGAGTCTGAGAAATATTTTGAGCTTGTGCTCTTGTAGTGACTGCATTAGCAGCCTGAATATTTTTCTTCTCCCAGATAGCAATTTGCTGCGATGTACACTCCTTATTTTCGTGTATACGTCCAACGATAAGATCCGCAATGGGATTCGGGAGTATACATGCGTGTACACGTCCCGTAAAAAAGGGAGTGGCAATATGAATGATAGCAGTAGGGAATTTCTCAAGTGTCCCACCAAATGTCACACATTTCACTACATTTCCAGTGACACAAGAAGAATCTATGAAAGACTGTTTGACCCCGACCGCTGTACATCCAGAATCAAAAAGAACTGAGACTGGCTTATTATTCACTAAACCCTTATGTAGAATAAGAGACCCTCTTCCGTCATGCGCAGCTGCGGCAGGAAGAGCGGGGAGAGGATGACCGCAATTCAAGGTAGATATAGAAGTAGGTTGGAACAAAGTTGTGCATTGCGGGCATTGAGATGCCCTCTCAAAATCGAAAGCAAAGCAAGCACTAGCATTATTGACACTATTATTGTTGTTACCTTGATTATTAACATCCTGAGGCTCTTGTTGAGCAAAGTTAGCTTGGTGAAAGGATCTATTATTGTCGTTTTGCGATCTATCGCGGCTATTATTGCTATTGAAATTATTGTTATTCCCTCTATTGGAACTATTGTTATGATTTGAACCCCAGCTTTAATAGTTGCGATTGTCATTTCTCCTTTGATCAAAATTCCTATTAGATGGGTTTTGTTGTCTACCTGAGAAGTTATTATTGGGTTAATAACCTCTATTGTGGTAACCTCTTCTAAAGTTCTTATAATTGTTATGACCAAAATGTTGAGGACTATTAAATTGTCTCCAGTTCCCTGAAGAAGAATCATCACGTGATGGACCCTCTTGGTTCTGTCAAAAAGCACGATTATTCCTTTTATCAAAATTGCGCTGAGGCCTTTGAAATTTTCAACGAAAATTAGGACCATATGGTGTTGCTGAAGCAACAGGTAAACCTTCTTCGACTTAAGAGTTGCTAACCGTTACATTAGGATGTGCCGTCACGTATTGGCGATAGTATTGCTCCATATCTTTCAGGTTTGGAGGCTTTCGTTCATGTAGGAAAGCAAGAAAAGCTTCACTAACCGACGACATGACTTTGTCGCGTAGCAATAAGTCCTTAAGGGCTTCATATGTATGTTCAGTTTTTGATAGTTCAACCCAACGTGCAAACGTAAGGCTAATATCAGGTATAAAATCTGAAAAATCTTTCCCTGTCTCCGGCAATAGAGACTTAAAGCGTAGGCGATAACCTTCTTCATCCAGTTGGTATTTTTTTAAATAAGGCAGCTCTGACCACTTCACAGTTATTTGCCTCAGGTCCCTCTAACATACTTATAGTCTTCAAAGCTTCACCCTTAAATAACTTCCTAAGTTGTTCACAATATTGCGATTTCTCTATCTTATGAGATTCGCATGAAAGTCCAAATCTATTTAGATAAACGAGATATCGTCACAGTCAGAGTTGAAAACAGGCAATTTAATATCATATGATTTAATATTTGCCTTATTAGAAGAATTATTTGATTCACCTTGTGAATTGCCCATATTCACCAACTTTATTTTTTCCCGCTCCATTGCTAAGACTCTTTCGTCATGTAACATTTTCTCTTTTTCCTTTCTTTCTTCAGCTTCTAGCTTCTGTTTTCTTTCTTCAGCTTCTATTTTCTGTTTTCTTTCTTCAGCTTCTATTTTCTGTTTTATTTCTTCAGCTTCTATTTTCTGTTTTCTTTCTTCAGCTTCCATTTTCTGTTTATCCATTTCCATTTGGAATTTTCTCTCCTCTGCTTCTCTTTGCTGCTGAATTTTTCTCTCTTCAGCTTCTCTTTGCTGCTGAATTTTCTCTCTCT